>JABUQX010022840.1:22500-45000 GCA_015478945.1 Trachelipus rathkii
CCGAGTTTCATACCTATTCAATGCAGTTCGATGTGGCTTCCATGTGTTGCCCAACACACATCTAAACGATAACCAAGTACCTCCCATACACGGTTAAGGATGTGGTGTAACAGAGTGAATAACGTCTGTGATTCTCTGTTTTAAATGATTAATGTCGTTGATACGTTCACTGCAGACTTGTTGCTTCCACATAACCTAAGTAAAGTCCTAAAAAGAGGGGGTTAGATCTTTTAAGGGGATTGTGGAGAAATTGCCCAGCCCAGTGTGAGCAGAACCCCTGCCTATCCTTTGCTGAAGGGAATGTTGTATTCGAACACCCCAGAACAATGGCGATGGTGTGGAGGCGCCGCCATGTTGAAAATGACACCTTCTGGGGTAATGGCGCATACAACTCCAACATGTCAAGGTAGTTTGCTTCCAAAATCACAGTCTGCTCCGAAAAAATTAACCCTATCACTTTATCATGCATCAGGCCACACTACTTTACGTTCACTTTAGGGCTGTTACGTTGTTCGTACTCTACGTAGGCACGAGGATTTTTATCTTTGCCCATATTCGGACGTTATGGCGATGAACATGTCCAAAAGACATTTTAATGTATACCAGCCTACATTGCTAACCTAATCTTCTGCAGATATCGTTTATAATATTACCGATCTCATGAAACCCTTATTTTAAGCAAACGAAAATCGTTTAGGTCACATGCGTGTTTCATGGCGATGCAACGAAAAGCTGCAATTTAAAACCCGAAAAACGTAGACGTCTATTTAACACCTAATGAACTGGTATTGCTTATGTGTAATTGTCGAGCACACTGCAGCCGCTGCTGATTTACTAGGGCTTCTTGGGTAGCTCTCCCGTATAGCTCTACGGACTCGTCGTTTTACCGATGGCGTGCCAGAGCGGAGTTTGTCCCAAACACTGCCGCCGATCTCCTTCAACTGCTTATTCCACCGGTAATGTTATTCTATGTGGTGGCGCTTCGTTGTACACGCGACGATATTCACGTTGCACTTTGGACAAGGATTCGAATTTAGCAAGCCACAGAACACACTGAACTTTCCTCTGTAACTGGCCTGAACGTGGCCTGATCCGCTGCCACGCAGTTCGTGGTGTTGCGTCATCACCTGCGTCATCAAACTTGGAGAGTTTCCCTTTTATTTGGTGAAGATTTCACATTTCTATCTTCTTTTCTTGCTTTCCTGTGACCGTTCAAAGAGTGAACCATGACTTTGGACTTACTGCATATATATATATATATATATATATATATATATATATATATATATATATATATATATATATATAACCTTATATATATATATATATATACACCGATATATCTTTATATATATATATATAACATATACCATAGCTCTTTTGCATATATAACAATAATAATAGTGTATGTAGTATAGCCTTAACAACCTGTATATGTATATATACTCTTTCTTGCTTCTTTCTTTCCTTGTATATGTATATATACCGGTTATATATATAATAATATATATAATATATATTTATATAACATATATATATATATATAATAATAATATATAATAATATAATATATATATATATATATATATAATAACCTTGTAATATATTTTCTTAACCATCAATATATATGTATAATAATATACTTTCTATATATATATATATATATATATATATATATATATATATATATATATATATATATATATATATATATATATATATATATATATATATATATATATAACTATATCTTGTATAATATATATATATACTATATGCCATTGTGGTTTTCTAATCTCTTTTCTACTATCTTTTTCAACAACTATATATATTGCAACTTTTGAACCTCGGCTTCATTCTTGCTTCCGTGACAGGAACATTCCCTCCAGATTTGTAAGAGTTTTTACTTGTGTTTTTATTCTATGTAAGTAACAATGTTTTTTTTCAAACAAAAATAATATGATTTTACAACAGGTGCGTTCTTAAAATTTTAATACGACCTATTTCTTTCGAAACGACATTACTAGAGGGAATTAATCACAAAATTAAAGTGCGTCAATATATTTTAACTTCTAAGAAACAACCTTAACTTAAGGTGATTGATAATATTGTATATTTTTTCAAATTTTTAATAATCTTAAAATAATGAAATTTAGACTTTTATTACTGCACACTTGTTCAAACTTAGCTAGCAGCTTGGGTAGGTTTTCTTATGATTTAGCAATCAGTATCATTTCATTTGCAAAACAAAACTTGATTTACACTCCATCTCCTATCAGACAACCATACACGAGCTACTCTGTCTGACCCTTCTACATTTATAAGTATACTGTCTAACTATCTATAAAACATTAAAACAGGCACGAAAACATCACATTCCTGTTGTAGCAGTACCTAGTATACCCATTCTCATCTTTCTCAAAGATGATGTAATTTCTCTGGAGCAATAGCTTTTATAATCTTTCTAATAATATTAAATTACACTTTGTATTGCTCTTTTCCTACAAATATTTATTCATCTTCCATCTCAAACATTCCAGGGTTAACTTTCTAACTTTCTTTTACTTCGATTTCTTCTGGTGACATCTTTTCACTTACCCTTCAAATTCTAGAGCAAAAGTTATTGCTCTTATAATAGAAGCACTGTTAATCTTCTTCCAAAATTATTTTACTTTTCTCTTGAAACTTTTCTATTGCTTTTTCCACTTCATATGCCGTCTGCTATATTTTCAACAAATATATACAGAACTCACAGGACTATTGCCCTTTCTTTGGGAGAGGAAACCTCATTAAAAGGTTTCTCTCTACTTATAGGAATCGGTCAGCCAGACCTTCATCACCTGAATATATCAATTGCTCTAATATATCATTATATAGATAATAAAGATAATCAAACAGTCAGGACAAAAAGGTAATCAAGCTGAAGTCAAAGAGATGATGAAACTGTAGACAAAGATATAACCAAACTGTACACGAAAATAGATAATCAAGCTGAAAACATAAAGGTAATCAAACTATAGACAAAGGGATAATTAAATTGTAAACAAAGGAGTAATGTTTCTTTTAAATGCTCTGTTGTGGGGTTGTTAAAATTTATTCAAACTCTACAATTTTCTGAACAACTTAAACTTCCAATCGGACCTTAGGGGTTTCGTGCAAGCATTTCATTTTTCCTATGAATTAAACAAATTCGGACGAGTTTTTTTACTGAAATAATATAAATATTGTAAAAGCTTTAAAAGTGTTATAACGTTTTATTATAATAACTTATATATGAGGATTTTGATTTCACTAATTTATTAGTTTGCATTTTTTTAATATATAATAATAAATTGATATTTGATGTTTTATATATATATTATTTCTCATCCTGGGTGCGGCTTTCTTCCCCCCCCCTTCTCCTCCTTCGGAGAATGCCCCTATCGCTTCGCTTGAGTGGCCGGAGTTTGACTTCTTTTTTAAAAAAAAAATACTCCCAAAAATTATAATAATAATAATTGAAATAAACGAATAATAAAAATAAAAAAATTTAAAATCAAATTCATATTAAATAATAATAATAATAATAATAATAATAATAATAATAATAATAATAATAATAATAATAATAATAATAATAATAATAATAATAATAATAATAATAATAATAATAATAATAATAAAAAAAAAGCTTACAAAAAATTTCAACGAGAAAATCAAATAATATTTAAACTACTCCACTAAAAAGAACACGTTATAACTGTTTTTAAAGCTTCGCACTATTTGCATATATTTCTAAGTCAAATAACTCGTTCAAAAGTATTGATTTAATAGAAAAAAATGAAATGCTTGCACAAAATCTCTAAGGACCTTTTAGAATCTCTTTTTTTCCAATATTTTTTTTCTGAAAAAGAACTTTCTTGGCAACTTTCATCTTAAGCCGTTTTCGTCTTTGCATTTGTGCTAAAAAATGGTTAAGTTTTCGTTCGTTTTTGTCAAGCTTAGCGCAAAATCGTAAAAAAATGCTCACCTTATACAATTAAGGAATTCTTTACGTTTGGTGAGCATTTTTTGACTGATTGCTAACATTTGCTAAATAAGCTAGCTGTGGCTATTACACTGACAACCTCAATTGCAATTCGTCCTTTATTGACTATTATTTTGGCCACCAACTTTTTCTCAATTAATAAGATCAGTCTAATAATATCTTATAACTATTAGATTAATTAATATATTAAAAAGTTTATTTTATTCCGTAATTTTTTTAACCCTTTTCTCAATCTTTGTTTATATTAAAAATGGTTTTAATGATTTGGTTTTCTTTTTCTCTCTCTCTCTCTCTATCTCTCTCTCTCTCTCTCTCTCTCTCTCTCGCGATGGGTGGCATCATAGTCTGGAAAAAAAAGTTGGGTAGAGTGAAAAACGGTCATGAAAGTACATGAGCATATGCACACACGCACGCGCGTACATGCCGAATGGATAGGAATAAGGGACCCACGGGGGAGGGAAACCCCCAAAACAAACCGGCAGACATGAAAAGTACCCCAGGAGGTAGCTGGCCTCCGGGGGTCATGGAAAATGACTCAGGAAAGACTCTGGGGGTCCTCGAACCCCGTTCCAGGCATTGCTTTGCTTCTGTTACACTTACTACAAACGAGCACGCGAGTTTACGAGGGTAAAATATTCTCCCTCGGAAACTTTGAAAATATCTTTACGCTTTTACGGGAAATTGTTTTTATTTATGGGGAATCAGCTGCTAGTTATAATTTTAAATTCTTTCAACTTTTTTAATTATTTTAACAATAAAATTTATAACTTAATTTAAAAGATAGGTCTTAACTTTTTACTTTATTTTAATTTAAAATCTTAAAGTTTTATCGGAATATATATTACGTATATTAATTTTCCCCACTTCCCTACACTTAACGTCAGTTAAATTTATTTTATTACACTACCTTAACCCTACACTTCACTATTCTACACTACACTTCGATTCACTTCGCATCTACACTAAACTGTACCAAGCAACACTTTAATACATTTTACTCTATTTTATTCCGAACACTTCACTACACTTCGAAACACTTTACTCCACTACAATTCATTACACAACACTATGCTACACTTCGATACACTTTGCTACAATTCACTTAATTACAGCTTCGCTTTTCTTCTTCTTCTTCTTCTTCTTCTTCTTCTTCTTCTTCTTCTTCTTCTTCTTCTTCTTCTTCTTCTTCTTCTTCTTCTTCTTCTTCTTCTTCTTCATCATTTTCTTCGTCTTCTCTTCTTTTTCTTTTTCTTTTCCTTTTTTTCTTTTTCCTTTTCTTTTTCTTTTCTTCTTCTTCTTCTTCTTCTTCTTCTTCTTCTTCTTCTTCTTCTTCTTCTTCTTTTCTTCTTTCTTCTTCTTCTTCTTTCTTCTTCTTCTTCTTCTTCTTCTTCTTCTTCTTCTTCTTCTTCTTTTCTTTTTCTTCTTATTCTTCTTTTTCTTCTTATCTTTTCTTTTTCTTATTATTCTTCTTTTTCTTCTTATTCTTTTTTTCTTCTTACTCTTCTTATTCTTCTTATTTTTGTCTCATTTGTTGAAGACATTAATTTACATAATAATCCTACTAATTTTCATACAAAATTTAATTTTAACTTGATCTCGGGAACTTATTCTCAATTTATTTGTGGTTTTACTCTTTTTCTAGATAGAACTGGAGAGGAAGATGTATAGATGAATTACATGTAGTTTAACACCTTCGACGACCTCAATGGTAAAAGCATTTTGAATTTTGTGTTCGAAGAAGGTCTTTCATGTGAGTAAGGAAAGCCTCTTGAAGCAAAGGTTACCGTATTCTGTGGAGAAGAGAAGCAAACTATTGAAGTAGAAGACTCGATTAAAATTTGTGATTTTAGATTGAAAGCATTTCTTCCCAAAGGATATTGTCAAATGCGAAAAAAGGATTGCTTGCTTATCAATCCATTCACAGGAAGAGATATCGATTTGAAAAATCTAGAACAGGATAATGTTATATCTTTGAAAGTTAATAATAAACAGACACTCCATTTATCTATTTGTAACTCTCTACCGAAAAAATTTTGTGGACAAAACGAAGTTGGAAATAATTTTGTATGCCTAATTAACAAAAGAAAATAGTCCGTTTCAGCTGGAAAATTTTCCAAATTTGAATTTAGAGAAAATTCATTGCAATTAATATATTTTGGTGGAGATCTCTGCTCTGATTTAACTACTTCTGCTACTTCTTGTACTTGAGAACTCTTATCCAACAACTTAGATTCAATCCATTGCATAAGGGTAACTTCCAGTCTCTCTGTATCTCCATTAAAACTGCTGCCTGCAAACATTTTTATCCCACATATAAATGGTTATTTCGACCTAACAAACCTTACTCAAACAATTTATCCTAGCAAAGTTATCAACCATAATGGAAGTGTTAAGTTTATTGTAGATATAGGGAAGCCGATTAAGTAACATGGATGTCCTATTGGGGCTGCAGCTTGCTTGATATCAAAGAATTTGTCTTTAGGTCTTGGAAAGCCTCTGAATCTTCCTTCCGTTAACCAAAATGGAAATATATTCATTACTTATGCGAATGGTTCAGCATGTCCGAATGATCCTAAGAGAAAGTTGTCAACTCTCATAGAGTTTCACTGTCAGCAAAATGGAAAAGTGAGTATTTGATGTAATGATAATAAAGTGTTTTGCTGAAAAAGTTTAAAAAAAAAAAAAAATTGCTGTAAAATATTTAGAGATATTTACATTGTGATTAACATTGTATCCAATGAACGTACTAACATTTGTCACATTTCATATTATTCGTTAAAATAGTAACCATGTTATCTGTTTCTGTTTTAGGAACAAATATTCTTCTCTGGGATCCAGGATAAATGTGCTTTCAAATTCGATTGGTGGACTAGAGAAGCTTGCCTTTAGAAACTCAGAACTGGTTCGTGCTCTTTGAAACATGGCCATTAGTTGCTGAACTTTACTTCGTTGGCAAAGTAAAGCAACTACTAATTAAATCTTAGAAGTGATAATGATAACATAACAGTAATACTTAATATCTGTTAACCAGTCTATCACTCTAGTTTTCCTGAAAATATTCAAGGAGCTCAATTCATTAGGGGTAATGGAAGATCCTTTTCTGCTGGTCAATATTCTTCACAAATATACTGGGAAAATGAAGTGCCTACGTTAAAGTATCTTCTTGGAACAAAATGTTCAGATATTTTATATACTAGTACCGTTATTCATTTCATATGCTTGTCCAGTAATGTTCCTTCATAGTTTTACAAAATTATGTATGATCGAAATAACTGTCAATTTACTCGAGGTCACAGCACAATGAACTGTACACATTTTCATGAATGCTCTTTGGAAGGTGGTGGCGTAGACTATAATCTTCAAAAATTACGAAAACCAGTTGGCAGGTACTCATTACCATTATCCCACACGAGTAAGCTGGTAATTAATATTTGTTAACCACTTCCTTATACCTATCACTGCAAAATTGGATCAGCTGCTTGCTTGGTTACGGATGCACCATAAGAAACGAGAACATTGGGAATGTTGAACAGTGGACTTCAAAGAGACGAAAAATCACTATTTTTGCTTTACAGTGAAGGGGATAAATGCGACAAACATCCTTTAAAATCATACTCAACGAAAATAGTATTTATATGTGGAAAAGAGGTAACCAGTATTTTTCCTTTTTACATTTTTATAATTTTTTTTTTTTTTTTTTTTTAAACAAATACCTGTTAAATTTTTTTTTTAACAAATACCTATTTAAATTAAATGTAAAGCAGTTCTCACATTAGGAAGTAGGAAATCAGAATTACCATAATTTTAAAGAAGATAAATGGTAAATATTATTAATAATAAAATATTAAAAGCTATTAGCAACAAGATTAAAATTTAACAGTTCATGGGGTAAAAAGCACTAGGTAAGGTTAGGTGTTTAACTAAACAGTAATTATAATGGGAAGCCCTTTTAATTCTCAGATTCTCACTTTATATATATATATATATATATATATATATCATATATTAATATATATATATAAATATATATATTTGAATAATTTGCCATGCCATAATAGACACAATACACTCTGCCCAAATTTATCAGTATATTCACAAAGAAATAAAATCCTGGATCCGGTGCACATCTGTGCTCCATCATAAAACTCCGACAGGCTCTATTCTTCTCGCTTGAACCAAACTCAAATTACTTTCCATCAGACACTTCTTTACTGACTCAATCCACTTTATCTTTGGGTTTCCCAACGGGTCGATTCCCAACACACACTCACCTCTATTCATCAGCTTACCCAACCGACTATCATTCATCTTTTCCAGATTGTCAAACCACTTGATATATTTCATTGAAAGTATTCTATACTTCACGTCTTCTACACCGCTTATTCCTCATTTTATTAATTCTTCTTACACCTAACACGCCCTTAAGATTATTTATGTGAACAGATTGCATCTTAGATCCATACCTCTTATTCCACACCATACTATCGCTGCTATACATTAACACGTAAAACAACATATCATCATGCAGAATCTTAGCGCACTCGAGACTTAGTCTCCTTGCATTCACTAAAGATTTCATTGCACCAGCCACCGTCCTACCTTTCACAACTTTCCTAGCACACTCTGCATCATCCTTTCCCCCTTTCATCCAACATATAACTTAAATATTTAAACTCAAATACTTGTTCCAGTTGTTTGCCATCCAATATATTTTAACAATTGGAACTCATCTTGTCCACCATAATCACCTTACTCTTATTTACATTTACTTTCAAATCCCTCCTTCTACACATTCTGAAAATCCCTTCTACCAATCCTCTCAAACTTTCTTCAGATTCACCACACAAAACCAAATCATCAGCTTACCATAAGCAGAGCACCCTCCACTCTCTTCCATTCTCCATCATTCTAACACCCTCCCCTACCACACCTACTATTAATTCATTCACCACCTCATCCATATACAAATTAAATAGACATGGGGACATAGCTCATCCTTGCCCCACTCCACTATGAATATTAAACCATTCACTCTCTAGTCTATTTATTATTACACATGCTTCACTATTGACATACATAATTTTGATTTCATTTAGAAGCCTGCCTCAAACACCATATATCAATAACACCTTCCACAGAACTTCCCAATTAATCCTGTCATAAGCGTGTTGCAATCCCATCAAATCTAAACAGATTTTTCTTCTTCGCTCATTTATCCTTCATATTCGTCATTGTTAAAATTTGCTCTACACATTTCTAAATGCAAACATCCTCTACCACTTCCTAAAGGCACTTTGTTCTTCTCCAATCAATTCCTTAGTCACTAGACGCACTCTTTCAACAAAAATATCACATATGCCTTCCCAACAACACTCAATAAACTAATTTTACTCTTAGTTTATATAGTTCCCTTTATCACCCTTATAAGATATAAGTATACTATCCCAGATCATTACCAATTCTTCGGGACTACACCCTCCACAAACACTTTGCTACATCAATACCATATCCCGTCAATCAGACCTGACCTCCACACTTGATCATTTCACCAGTAAATACTTCTATACTTCTGATTTACCATTCTTTAATTTTCTAACTCTACTTATTCCCTCCTCCCTGCTAATTAGCTCGTCCATAAAATACCTACGTCATCTTACACCATCAAACCCACACATATTCGATATCACATTTTCATCACTGCTAATGTTATTCAGACTTCAAATTGTTCCCTCCACACTTTCCTCACTTCCACTTCATCAGTCAAGAAAGCACCATCATTATTTATTATTGTATTAAGATTCGCATTACTTTCTTTCTTTCTTTCTTTCTTTCTTTCTTTCTTTCTTTCTTTCTTTTTCTTTCTTTCTTTCTTTCTTTCTTAACCTTTCATACTTGCTTCCAGAACAGCTTCCTGTTCCCTTGCAAGTCTTCATTCGTGTCACTTCCAAACTGTTCATTCACCTCATTTTTACTCGTTAGTATTCAAAACACACCCATACACACAAAACCACTCACACACACTTTTTCTTGGCTCCTCTTTCTTCCCTATATATTTCCATACACCTTTCCTTCGAAACCTCTTCTACGGCTTTTAGCATATTCTATGACGCCTATTTGTTTTTAACCGTTTGCATCACTTCCTCATTCCACCATATACTATTGACATTCTTACTTCCTACTTTAACACACTCACATACTTCTGTTGTACTACTAACACATGTTTTCCTCATTTGCGACCAGATTTGCTCAGTTATATCTTGTTTACATTCTTTTGATTTATTTGCAAGTGTTCTTACATACTTTTCCTTATAATCCATTTCATTTGACTCCCCACTTTCTTCCTTTTATTCTTTTCTCTCCATCCAAACCACCACTAGCTTAATTTTACATAAAACAGCATAATGAACTTATATTACCTTCCCCAACCCTTCTCACTGAGTTAACATCCATCACATTCTTCACCAACACAAAATTAATAATTCTCTTCACTTTGACACCATCTCCACCAACACCAACTCTCCTAACATATGGATAGTTTTGTCCTCGAAGAGTGTATTACTCACTCTCTCCTCACAGAAATCAATCACCTTCCTGCAATTCTCAGTTTCTCCTACACCCCAAAAACATTTGCTATATCATTCCACTTTCGATCACCTATCAAACTTTTCAAGTAGCCCAACACAATCAATCAGGATTCCCCATACACTCCGTCCAAAACATCATTCAGATAAAGTCTCTCTTTTCTCAACATCACACTCAGATTGTCCATATGCTACAGCCAACATATACCTTGACCTTCTCAAACTTAAATTTATCCATTAATATTCTAGTACTTACACAAACAAAAACTATCATAGTTATATGTCACAAATCACTCATGAGAATTGCAACTCATTCTCTCTCCTCCCCCTTCTCTTCCTCTCCACTCCAGGCACACACATTTCACCCCACACCACTCGTCTTTGCCACAAATCACTCATGAGAATCGCAACTCCTTCTCTCCCCTTCTCTTCCTCTACACTCCAGCACAACACATTTCAATCCCCACCACTTGTCTTCACCACAGATCACTCATGAGAATCGCAGCTCCTTCTCTCCCACTCTCTTACTCTCCATTCCAGCACACACACATTTCCTCCCACACCACTCATCCTCACTACAAATCACTCATGAGAATTGCAACTCCTTCTCTTCCCCTCTCTTCCCCTCTCTTCCTCTACGCTCCAACACACACACACATTTCACCCCACATTAATCGTCTTCAACACTTCCATTCAATTTGTTTTGTTTCAGTCACAACATTCAGATCAAATTTACCCTTTCTAAATACATCCATATACACTCCACTACCTGCTATTATATTCTTTTAAATTTCAGTATACCCAGACGTTTCCATATAAGCTTCGTTCGAAAGATACAAGGTCGTATATTATTGTGGTCACTACCATGTCCTAGTGGGTAAATACGTGTGGTGGGTCCTTAACCCAACTACCAGCCATATATATATATAAATATATTTATATATTATATATATAATATTATATATATATATATATATATATATATATATATTAATAATTATAAATATATATATATATATAAATATATTATAATATATAAATATATATATATATATATTATATATATATATATATATATTATATAGAATATAATATATATATATATATATATATATATCATATATATATATATATATATATATATATATATATATATATATATATATGCCCGGAAGGGTGTATTGATTCTTATATGGTGTTATGCTCTTGTTACAAACTTGTGCATGGTATAGTGGTGAGAGCCAATGCAGTTGGGTCTGTAATCGTGTCCCTCCGTCCCCCAACGAGTGCATGTGCATTTGCTGTGCATTCGTGCATTAGCATTTGTTACATGCATTATCATCAACCTTTCTTTCCTCTCATTTTTCATAAATTTTCCGTCTTTTCAATCCACCTTCTTTATCACAGTTTCTATTTTTTTTTTTGAATTCCCACCCATTAGTCCCTTTAAATATCTGTGCAGGTTGCCCTCCCTTTTTTCTCGTCAGGGCCCCTTGGACTATCCGGTGCCTCTTCCTGCATGAGTTTTCAGTTCATCCCACACTTCCTCCCCGTGGATGAGGGTACAGGAGAAAAACCGGTCATTTTAGCTAACCTCTGACTGGGCCGCCAATTGCAGGGAACCCGAACCAAGGCTAACCACTGAGGAGGCCGTTCTGTACTTTGGTGTGTAATCTCGGGCTTTACGTGAAGATATAAGGTGCCGTGTGATACACGGCTGGGTAGCCGGCGTAGACTTCCGGGAGAATCTCCCGAAGCCTCATCCACAGCTTACCCTGCGGGTGGGGTCCGGTAGGTTGTGCGTGTCTCTGAACCTGTTGTAGGGAGAAGGATTACCCTTAATTATGAAATATACGTCTTTCCAGCCCATCCTGCTATTTACTTTTATGTTTCATTCGCTTTATTGTTATACTGCTCATTCATGGCGACGAAATTTGTGGTTAACTTTTTTATGGAAAAGTTATTGAAAGAAAAAACGTGTTTAAACCAAGGTGAGTCTAACAACATCAACAACACCTACCATATGTCAGGTTCCCAGCTTGACCCTACCTCGGTCCTTAGTACTTCTAGACCAGCAGGTACTAATGCTTCACTTTCTTCTCCTACACCTCAGTGTCCTTTGCATAATTTCAGCGATTCGTCGACTGGATGCCCCTAAGGCCCAAGTTGCCCAAATGGTTAGGGCAATCTCACAAAGGTGCCCCCGTCATAGTCGTTGTCAGTCGTTTACTCCATATGCTGCCCACCTTCCAGGAATGCCAGCAGACACATCATTCCCGATATATCACATACTGCGATTCACTACCTCTTAAGCTCTCACTGAGCACAGAACCATTCTTCTCAGTGATGCACTCTTGAAATAGTTTTAGGAATTGAAGACCCTCCAGTCACATTAATGAGAAATGGGTCAATTCTCGTACAAGCTGCTAACCGAAATCAAAGTTCTATTCTGTCATCCTTAACGCCTCTCGGAAATATTCCTCTTATTTCTACTCCTAATGATATGAAAAACACATCTAAAGGCACTATTTATTGTCCCGTACAGAAAACGAGATATGCTGACATGAGAATCTCCATCAGAAAAGATTTTCCGTTACAAACATTTATAGATTTCCCCTTCGTCGGGGCTTGCCTAACACCCCAAATCCTCGTTTACTGCTGACCTTTAATATCCCTCATCCACCTACAAAGGTGAAAATAGGGTTCACAAGTCATAATACTCGCACGTTTATCCCTCGACCCAGACGTTGCTTTAAATGTCAACGGTTTGGTCTTCCCCGAAAGTACTGTAGGGGACCGGATGACATATACCCAATTTGCGGAGAATTATTTCCCACTCCATGTGAAAATACCCCTAACTGTAGAAACTGCGGAGGACCCCACAATGCTTCTTCATTCAAATGTCCGTCTTACCTGTTTGAATAAGAGGTTTTGGAGTCATGTACCATACATAAATTGAACAGGAGAGGTGCTATGCGCCAGATCGATGAAAAATATCAAACGAGTCAAAGGCAATCTTACGCCACAATTACAGCAGCGCTGCCCCCATGCCTCCGCTTGTTAACCCGCCAACACAACCCAATTCTAACATAATTCCTCTCCTAAATCCCAATGAAACTCAGGCAGTCACTGCAACCTGTCTGCTTAAATTGCCCACACCACCGACTCCTCAAATAGTACAAAAGCAGCCCTTGATCCAATCTCAAGTCCAAAAAGCCATCAATGGCCCTTCAACAATCCAGCAATGAAACTAAGCTGGCTCATCCAGCTCAAAACTTGGAAAACATCTGCCAAGACACACAGTCCCATACTTACCCAATAGGTTCTCCAAACTTATTCAAGAGGACTGCCTCTTTATCCTTTAATTCGCCTTCCACTATTACTCAAATTCCCGAAAAAGATGTTCCTAAACAAAGAAAAGAATAATGGCCAAGTTAAAGATTATTCGTTAAAATACAGAGCATCCGAATTTCTAAATATAAACACATTAACCCCGGACATAAAAAATGCAACTCAGAAGAGACCGCGCTAAAAGTCTATTCCAGAGACAAAAGCAATGGTTTCAATAGATTGTTCCCAAATATTAACAGCTATCGGACAACCCACCAATCAATCCTCTAATAGTCTGCAGGATAATTCTAGTTCTTCTAAATCTTCCTATAACTCTTCTTCCGAATTTCCAATCTCAGCACTCCCCAAAGGATCCTATACCTTAGCGGATGAAATGGATAACAGCTGCCAAATGGAGCTTGATGTGATGACCCATTCTCTTTTTATTGCTTTCTACGCTTCAAGAAAGGCGATTGGAAAACTGTCCAACGTAAACGACCCAAACGCTCTAAGCGTCCTGGATCTGCGGAGGCATGAAAGGAGGATCCAGAGGTCCTCATTTTAATTCAAAATTGTTCCAATCTACCGAAATCACTCGCACGATGAATTACTGGCAAAATCTCCAGTATCGGACCTTGTCAATCCAACAAATCCTATATAGTAACCTAATATCGTAACCCCAACACAATCTTATAAAGATAACACCCTTCCGGTGACACCTTCCTTCCCCATTTCCATGGAGACCACTCCCTATCCCTCACACATTTCTGAATCTGCTTGCTTGGCAGATACTGATACCGCTTCCATTAATAAACATGAGCATATCGGTTGCTCTTTCAAATACCAACCAAACCCCCATAATAATTTGGACTTGGTAGAACTCAAACTATCTCGCATTTATGGCATAGGCCCCTTCACCAAGTACTACTGAAAACTCCTTCCCAAAAGCGGTCATATAACCTAAATCTCTGTTGTATGACTATTCGTTACCACCCGGATATGTTGCCCCTCCTCGTTGAGATCCACGTCTCAGCCTTTCCTCTCCATCTGAACCCACCTCAAACACTACCCCTAGTCACATAGAGACAATTGTCTCAAAACGACCATCATCATAATATTTATAACAATTCAGCATAGCCACTTTCTTTCAATGGAATTGTCGTGGCTACCACTCTAATTTCTAAGAACATGTTCAACTAATAGACATATTTACAGCAAAGTGTATTTGTTTACAGGAACTTTGACTATGCCATCGTGACTTCTTTCAACCGTCCGAATATAAATCGCCGCTAACCTCTATAGAAAGAGTGACAATGATAGGGGAGGTGAAGGAATACTCATTCATAAATCTGTCCCCTATTCTCCAGTCCCTCTCCAAACTAAACTTCATGCAGTGGCAGCACGAATTCACTTATCCACCGACCTTACTATCTGCTCGATCTACTTGGCTCCGAGTAGTGAATTTACTAACTTACTAGCCGATCTTCTTAAGCAGCTCCCTATTCCGGTTGTTATACTGGGAGACTTCAACCTCTTTCACCACTTATGGGGTGACTCTGTCACTTCGTCTAAATCCAAGATCCTTGTAGATCTTTTAATCCCTTTTTCCCTGAAAGCCTTAACACAGGACTCCCTACATATGAACGCTTAGATACACACACTTTTTCCTGTATTGATATTTCCTTTTGCTCCCATTCTCTTATGGATCGCTTTACCTGGTCCCTCTTTGACAATTTATATGGCAGTGATCATTACCCAATAGCTTTAAATGAGCTTGTACCAAGCCCAATGTTAAAAACCTAACTTCAGCTGGCGTTATGATCGAGCGGAGTGGGCTTCTTTTTATCAGGCTACAGCTATCCAAATTTCTCCCTTCAACAACTGTTTTCCGATTGTTGATGATGCTTTTCGCCTCTTCCAGCAAGTTGTCATCTCGGAAGCGGAAGCTTCCATTCCACAATCCGCAGGCAAGTGGTTGGCAACCCCTTGGTGGTCCCCAAGAGTGCGCACAAGCTAATTGCGGGATGAAGAAACTCTACAGGCAATACAAAAAGACCCGTACCACCCCAAACATAGTTTTTAAGCAGCTGCGGCGAGATCTCGGCGAATTAATCGGCAAACACATAAACAATTTTTTCGAACTTAAATTTCAACCGTTAACTCCACAACTCCCCTTCCTTTAGTGTGGAAAGTTACATAGAAAATATCTCGTCGCTCCAACAACTCCTCACCCACATTCCTCCGCTATGGGCCTGATATATCTCATACGATCTCCGTTCCTGCTGCCGTTGTAGATGCACTAGGTTATAGTTTTACTAGCCACTTGAGTTCTTTCCGCTATCCTGAAGAGTTTCAAAAATTGAGAACTAACACTGCACTGCCAGACTTCTCAACAGCAAAATGGGAAGATCATACTTATAACCGTCTTTTCACACTTGCAGAGTATCAAACTGCACTGGTGAATAGTAAAGACGGTGCTCTTGGTCCGGACATGATTTTGTACATCATGCTCAGTCATATCCATCCATCGACATCAACATTTTGCTGGATCTGTATAATAGAATCTGGATCGAATCTTCTTTTCCTTCTATTTGGACTACAGCTTTTGTAATTCCTATCCCCAAACCTGGGAAAGATCCGAAGTTGGCGGACAACCAAAGACCAATTTCGCTGACCTGTCATTCCTGAAAATTCCTGTCATTCCTGTAAATTAATTTAGAAAATGGTTTCAGGCCACTTTTTCCCAGTTCTGGAGAGTCACCAAGCCTTTTCAAATTTCCAGTTTGGTTTCCGCTAAAATTGTTCAACCGCGGACCCTTTGTTAAAACTAGATCATGACATCCGGGAAGCCTTCTCAATTGGTGGGATGGTTCTTAGTGTCTTTTTTGACCTTGAAAAAGCTTAACACAACGTGGAGAACTGGGGTTCTCCTTAAGTTCCATTCGCTCGGTTTTCGTGGACAACTCCCTCTTTTCATTAAATACCCTGTTAAATAGATCCATCCAGGTTCGGTGCCACTTCTATCCCAGCGACTGTCAATTTTTCTCTCTGTGTTGATGACCTTGCGTTATATATAGCCGGCACCAGATTGCTTTTTCTTGAACGGCAACTTCAACTAGCTATTGAGAATATTTCACAATGGGGTAACTCCCATGGCTTCCATTTCTCTGCCACCAAAACCTCAGCGGTACTTTTTAAGAAAAAAGGGAATCGAAGAACCTGCCACCTTCTTCCAGCGAACCTAACCTTATGTTGTTCGCCCATCCTTGTAACTTCACAATCGAATTAATAGGGCTCATTCTAGATGACCACCTAACATATGCACCACATATTAAACTCCTCAAAACGACTTGTCATCACGTGCTTGACCTGTTTTGTCATCTCGCCTCAAAATCCTTGGGGGCGCTGACCGCAAGTCCCTTTTACGTCTATATATCGCCTTAGTCCGATCTAAACTTAACTATGGCTGTGTAATGTATGGCCAGGCCTTTCCTACTCTACTGCAAATATTAGATCCCATCCAAAACGAGGCGATCCGTGTCTCCACCGGAGCCTTCCGATCGTCCCCCCGGGTGAGCCTTGAAGTTGAATCTAATGTGATGCCACTCTCTCTTCGAAGGGAATACATGTGCACAGGTTATCTTCGTTTCAAACCCCAATAAACCTTGCTGCTCTTGACACCAAATCCTGCAGGAGATTCCTCAGAATCCTAATTACTGGCTATTTGAAAACACAGTTCCTTAACATCCCTTAGCAAAAGGTGCTGTCTTTCTCTTATAACGAAGAGTACACACCTTGGCTAATCCCAGCTCTCACCATTTGCTTGGCCCTGACCTCTCTCTCTAAATCTTGCCTTCTGCCTTGTTAAAGGCATCATTTCTGTCTCATTCCGCAGTTCACGGTAAATTTACTCCATCCAGTGTTTACTGACGGCTCTAAAATAGGGAACAGTGTTTGCGCATCTTTTAATCTTTTAGTATTAATTTTTACGGCAGAATTAATGGCTATAATGATTGCCCTTTCTCGAATTCTAATCCTTAACCAAGACCACTCTTATGTCATTTGTTCAGATTCGATCATCGCCCTCTAGGCGCTTAAAACCGCTTATTCTAAAAACACAATGGTATCCGCCGAACAACAATTTCATTGACTACTTCACTCCCGTAAAAAACAAATCACTTTATGCTGGACCCCCTCTCATGTAGGGGTAACTGGCAATGAAATCGCCGATAGAGAGGCCAAAATGATCATCTCTTCGTTTCGGAGCTGTTACATATTTATATTACCATTCGACAAGGTCACCCCCGCCATCAACTGATTACATATCCTGCTCTCCGTCAAGGCTTGTGATCTTTTTAGCAAGAGCGCTGGACGAGTGATCAGTGGGGAGCGAAACTTAGAAATATAAAGCCGAATGATCATCTCTTGGTTTCGGAGCTGTTACATACTTATATTACAATTCGACAAGGTCGCCCCCCCTCCCATCAACTGATTACATATCCTGCTCTCCGTCAAGACTTTCGATCTTTTTAGCAAGAGCACTGGACGAATGATCAGCGGGGAGCGAAACTTAGAAATATAAAGCCGAACATTGGTGAGTGGTCTTATTCCCACCTACGAAAGCGCTTACAAGAAGTGATACTTGCACGCCACCGTATTGGTCACACCAATATCACTCACAGCCATTATATGTCACGGAACCCTCCTCCCATCTGCAAATTTTGCCATCGCCATACCCCGCAATCTGTTCGACACATTTTCATTGATTGTCCCCAACTGGACCCTATTCGCCGTCGCTATTTTCCTACTTTGTGGTCCACAAACCATTCTAAAAGATTATCCCATATCTTATCTGAATCTTCCCACTTTAGTAGTAACTATTTTCTTGTATCTCCAAGAAGCGAATATTCTTTACAATATATGATGTTTGTTATGAATTTAGAACTATTTAAATGTAAGATATAATTTTTTTTTTTTTTGACTGAATATTGATTTCGCCATTCAAATTTTTCCTGACATTCAAAATAAAGAAACACGCTAGACCCACCCATGATTTGATTTCTCAGCTCAGTGTGGTCGATTCTTTGTGAGCCGTGGTGGATCCTTTTACATTGACTATATATTATATATATATATATTATATATATATATAATATAGATATATATATATAGTATATATATGATATATATATATAGTTTTTTATATAATATAGGTGATATATATATATATGTGTGGTGTGTGTGTGTGTGTGTGCTGTGTGTGTGTGTGTGTGTGTGGTGTGTGTGTGTGTGTGTGTGTGTGTGTGGTGGTGTGTGTGTTGTGTTGTGTGTGTGTGTGTGTGTGTGTGGTGTGTGTGTGTGTGGTGGGTGTGTGTGTGTGTGGGTGTGGTGTGTGTGTTGTGTGTGTGTGTGTGTTGTGGTGTGTGTGTGGGTGGTGTGTGTGTGTGTGTGTGTGTGGTGTGTGTGTGTGTGTGTGTGTGTGTGTGTTGTGTGTACTGTGTGAATGTGTGTGTGTGTGTGGGGTGTGTGTTGTGTGTGTGTGTGTGTGGTGTGGTGTGTGGCTGTTGTGTGTGTGTGTGTGTGGTGGGTGTGTTGTGTGTGTGTGTGTGTGCTGTGTGAATGTGTGTGTGGTGTGTGTGCGTGTGTGTGTGGTGTGGTGGTGTGGTGTGTGTGGTGTGTGTGTGTGTGTGTGTGTGTGTGTGTGTGTGTGTGTGTGTTGTGTGTCGTGTGGTGTGTGTGTGTGTGTGTGTGTGTGTGTTTGTGTGTGTGACGTGTGTGTGTTGTGTGTGTGTGTGTTGTGTGTCGTGTGTTGTGTGTGTGCTGTGTGGTGTGTGTGTGGTGTGTCGTGTGGTGTGTGTGTGTGTGTGTGTGTGTGTGTGTGTGTGTGTGTGTGTGTGTGTGTGTGTGTGTGTGTGTGTGTGTGTGTGTGTGTGTGTGTGTGTGTGTGTGTGTGTGTGTGTGTGTGGAATGGCTTGAATTTTTAATTGTATTCTTTAGCTTTAGTAAGTTCTTGCTTACTATAGAACTTAAAATTTTTGTTAAAAATAATTCTTTGTACCACCAAGTTCCTATTCCACCCTCCCTATCACAAACACACACACACACACACACACACACACACACACACACACACACACACACACACACACACACACACACACACATTCCTCTCCACTCCAGGGGAAAGAAACTATCTTTAGTTTTGACCATGTGTCTCTTCATGAGGGAAAGGAACCCCAAATTCTTGTTTCTTTTATTTTGACTTTTACCTCAGAATTTTAAATGTAGTTTTTTTGGGGGAACTTTTTAGAATATTTTTTTACGTTTTTCTTTTCAGTTTCTTTTTAAAATCATTTCCGGATTTTTAAAAGTATAGTGGTCGTTATTCTAATAATTGTATGTAACGAATATTTATATAGTTTATTCGTTTTTTGGTACTTAGTTATTATTTATTATTTATTTGCTATTATCTATTAAAGTTAAAGTAGTAAAATGTTAATTTCTTATTTATTACCAGTTTTAAATTTCAATCGATTTATTACATATTTATATTGTACATTTTTTTTACGTATTTTATCAAACTTATAAGCGGTTATATTAATCCAAGATTTTGTCTGACAAGTTGAAAGAAGTTTCGGATTTCATTTTATAATTAATTAATTAGGTAATTATTTACACTTTCAAATTCTTTATTTATTTCATAACTTTTAATTACTTTAACTTTCAGGAAAATCGAAAAATAAGTTCCAAAGACTGTGAATACGTGATACTATATATAACTCCATTGGCGTGTGGAAAAGGTGGCAAGACTGAACTTACAGATCAATTTCCAAAATCCGAAAAACAGTCTCAGATCGGAGAATAAATTTCTTAGAAGCCAAATTCAGATTCTGAAGAAGAAACGAATCTGGATTATAAAAAACGTAGCGAATAGATATAAAAACGTGACTAAATATTTGGACATTAGGATGAACAATTGTCTGACAAATTTAATTACAAAAAAGGTCAACATGTTCCAATAAATTCAAACTTTCCTACTCCTTAGATTGATCAGTTCTCTAAATAAATGGATTCAAATTAATTGACGGTATCTTAGAACCCGTATAACTCTTCTAATTTAGGAGATGGAGCATTTTCAGGAGGAGAAGATTCTGGATAGAGGACATCACAATTATCCAGTGATGTTTATGATACTTAAAATAGAAAAACTCAATATCGGTATGAAAAAGGGAGCAATAATAAACCTATTTATTTGTCTGGGTAATCGTTTGATAAGCTTTTGGACTCTCCAGATTAGGCTAATGGTTTGGAGTCTGGCGATTCAAGCATCCCACTTTCTTAACAAAGTGGTAAACCTGAGCAATAAGAGAATAGTAACGAAAAATAAGTAAATGAACCAAATAATTAATCTGAATTAGACTAATAATCTTAACTCACTGGTCAGGGTGATAATGCAAAGCCTTAATTTACTAGTCAGGATGGTATGAAAGCGGAGAAACCCCCTGATTTAGGAAGTACAGCATCTTTGTAGCAAACTAAATCAGAAGATCCATTATCAACTGAATCGCCTGAACAGCAAAGTAAAGTTGGGTATTCAGGTCTGAATTCTGAAACCCCTGTAAATGCTTAATAAATTAAATCAGCTGGTGAAAATGATGAATCTAAATCTCCAGATGGTGCACAAAAACTTGATAATAATAGTTAAGCGGAATCTAAATTCCAAGAAGAAAATTCATCTACCTAATAACCAGCAGAAAAACCCACCGACATTACTAACTCAAACAGCGATAATAACCATTAATATTAACCGTTTGTAGGAAACATTGAAAAGAATGACGATAATTTGCCAAACTCTGCTGAAAATAATAAATAGCCAGAAAATATATAGCAACCCGAATATAGAGGTTTAAACGAAAAACCTATCGAACCTCTTTCTTTAGCGGCGACTTAATAAATTCCAGGAAATAATGGTCAAAAAACAGCAAATTTTCCTGATTTATAAGGTTAAAACCCAAACATTGGAAAGACTGACGAAAATTTTCCAAACTTTGCTGAAAATAAAAAATAGCCAGAAAATATATAGCAACCCGAATATGGATTTTTAACTCAAAAATCTATCGATGATACTCCTTCAAAGACTAATTTAATTCCAGTAAATGGCGATAAAAATAAGGAAAATTTTCCTGATTTATAAGGTTAATCTCAAATTAAGAATAATACAGAACCTATTCCTTCAGCTACTTAAATTCCAGTAAATAGTGATGATAAAAAAACAAAATTTTCCGATTTATAAGGTATATATAAGATTAAGAAAACATATAAGATTAAGAATAATACAGAACCTATTCCTTCAGTTACTTAAATTCCAGTAAATAGTGATGATAAAAAAGCAAATTTTTCTGATTTATATGTATATAAGATTAAGAAAACATATAAGATTAAGAATAATACAGAACCTATTCCTTCAGTTACTTAAATTCCAGTAAATAGTGATGATAAAAAAGCAAATTTTTCTGATTTATATGTATATAAGATTAAGAAAACAATAAGATTGAGAAAAGG
>JABUQX010022840.1:47500-55000 GCA_015478945.1 Trachelipus rathkii
TATACATACTAAGGTCTATTAGATCCATCTTAATTCAATTATAATATAACTAATGCAATAGCACTCTTTATCAATTTCTTTTACAATTGTCCTGTGAATTAAATTAAAACAATTATTCTTGGTGAAGCTACTTAAAGTCTAAAAAATATATTTATTATTGTATAATATATAATAATAGGGCCTGGTTCGTAATAACCCCCCCTTCGATATTTTAATCGATAATAAAATCGATATTTTTATTGATAAAATTTAAACATTATCGATGTTATTTTTTATAATTTTTTGATAAAATGTGAAGTAACTTTACTATATTTTTTATTTTTTTAAAATATTTATTTGTAAAATTTTATTTTAATAAATAAAAGTATATTTCAATTACATTTATTAAAAAATAACATAAGATTAAAATAAAGTCTCATATATATTTATTTTGGTGGCTGAAATTTAACAATATCACAAAGAATCTGTTCAAATAAATCTTTATCTTTGTTTTGTTTCCTCCACATGAATTCAAACAAATAGCTACCAAGTAAATGTCTAGCTGTTCCACATTCTTTTTTTTGCGTTGTTTCGCCTGAAACCATAATGATTCAATCTTCTGTGTATGAGCTCCATTCCCAGGGTTGACAAAGTTTGTAGAATGGTTAACAGTAATATGTCGATATTTAATTTTTGGAATCTTGTCGATATCCTTATATGCAGCCCACGAATCAGATATTATTAATATTTCTTTTAGTAGAACTTTGGCCGACCTATTTTCAACCAGAACCAGGAAAGAATCATTCGTCTCTCTACATATACCTCCAAAAACCCACTGATTTGGATATGTCTGACCCCTATTGTATTTCCTTCTTGAAAATGCCGACTCGTCGATTTCGACAGTTTTGTTCTTACCACCTATTGTTTGAGTGCCTGGTTATTATATATTCGAAGACTTCACGCATCTAACTTTTCAATCATTTATACTCTCAGAAGACAAATTTAGATGATTCATACAAAACTTCTTTGTTGCTATATTGTTACACCAACAAAAAATGAAATATATTATTTTTTCAAAACTTAACTTACTGAATTCAAGCCAGGTATTCTTACGTAAACCAATTTCAAGACGACAATTTTTGGTAGTACAACGCTATCGATCTGAATTATTATACAGACAAAGTTTCATAATATGATCATTCCTACAAGTTCTCTCTGAATGTAAAATACCTTTCTTGATTAAAAAATCAATCGCCTTTTCTTTAGAATTTATTTCCTGAAATATTGTTACAATATTAAATGAATCATATCATAACTAATAATAAACTAAAATTAATAAACATTAAGATTTTATTTAAAAAAATTATATGAAATTTTTAAAAATAATTAAAAAAAAAAAAATATAGTGAAGTTTCTTCACATTTTATCAAAAAATTAAAAAAAAATCGATAATGTTTAAATTTTATCAATAAATATTATATTATTATCGATTAAAATATCGAAGTGGGGTTATTACGAACCAGGCCCTAATAATAAAACGTACTTATCTTTTTATTTCATTGGAATGAAAATTCGTGCCAAATATTACTAATTATTTTTTCGTTGAAACCCTACAGTGACCTAAATATTATAATGAATATTCGCTTCTTGCAGATACAAGAAAATAGTGTTACTGCTAAAGTGGGAAGATTAGATAAGATATGGACAAATCTTTTAGAAGGTTATGGGAAAAAAAGTAGGAAAATACGATGTTGAATAGGGTCCATTTTTTTTTTTTTTTTTTTTTTTTTTTACAGATTAACACCACTCACGGGCTGGGCCTTTTTCAAGAGAGGGGGCGAAATTAAAAACATTAAAAAAAACCCACCAATTCCCAGCCTAAGGCAAATCTCTCAGGTGAGGGAGACGTGGGCTTTAAGGAGAGGAAGATAAATATTAGATGAAACGAAGAAGGCAAGCGAGTTCACAGAACAGAAAGTAGCAGGAAAGAAAGAGGCACCACAACGAAACAAGTCTTGGGTTCTCAATACTCACGCATAACTCATGCCGAGACAAGGCACCCCTTGTATTGCGAGGGCGACGCAATGGAGGTGGAATGCGATTGGCCAACTCCCCTGAGCATCTAACGTTGTAGTACCTATTAAAAGAGATTAGTTGGCGCCACGTACGTCGCCAGACGATAGAGGTCAAGAGAGTTAGAAAGTAGGCGATATTTATCTCTTAGCTTTAGACTCAACCCTATTCAATATTTAGGGCGGAACCGGAGCCCCCTCAAATGTGAGAACAGTACTCCATACAAGGGCGGAATAAGGCCCTTATACAACTGGAGTAGCTAGTGAAGAGGTAAAAAATTCCCGCAACCTGAACAGAACTCCCAGTTTCTTTGAGGCACCCTAGCAGACCATTGAAATTATGAGGTTTCCAAAACAATTTATTGTTTATGTTAAGAACCAAGAATGTTTATGTTGTTCACAGAGAGACGTTAGAGCCGTCGAAGAAATAGGAAAAAGTGGGAGGGTGTTTTTAAAGGGAGAATGTTAGAGAAGTTGGAGTTTTAAAGAGTTGAATTTTACCAAAGTTGCGGTGACCCCACCGGAAATCCCATCCAGATCGACAAGAATAGAAACGGAAAGCTGAAGACGAAGAGCAACTCTAGAAGCAAAAGGAGCAGATTTGATAAGTAGAAGAGTGGAGAGTTGAGTCATCGGCATAGAGTGAACATAGTTGGAAGTACAGCTGAGGGATCATTGATGAAAAGTAGGATAAAGTTGGAGATAGAACTGATTGCGGAACACACAATAAACAGGAAAGAGGAAGAGGTCGCTCCATCAACGAGTGCTGATATTAGAGCGATCGGAGAGAAAACTAGACAAGAAGTAAGCCAAGAGAAGAGGAAACCCAAAGAAGGGGAGCATAGAGAGCAGTGACGCGTGCCAAACCGATCAAAAAGCTTTGATATGTCAAGCGCCACCACGCAAGACTCCCATGGTCCCTAAGGCGGAAACCATAAATCAGTTAGATAGGAAAGTATGTCACCAGTTGGACCTCGAACGACGAAAGCCATATTGATGATCTGAAGAAGGAAGGAGACTCCGAGATTTGATCAGGAAAGAGAGTTAAGAAGAGTTCAAAGATTTTAGATAGAATACAAGAGAGAGCTATAGGGCGATAGTGAAGATCAGAGTGGCTGCTTTTTCGGATCGGTGGGACATATGCACGCTTCAGCATGAGGAAAAGTATTCAGTATTAAGACATAGAGAGTAGAGTTGAACGAGGAAAGAGCCAGCTCAGAAGCACACTCCCTCAAAACACGGGGAGAAATGCCATCCTCCGGGCCACTAGCCTTTCTGACATTCATAGATCTCAGTATCCCATGCACACGATCATCCACAGGTAAAGACATGGAAACCTGAGAGGAGAAGGAGTAGAGAGGTTGCCAGAAATCGTCCAGGGAAGAATTAGATGAAAAAAAGGAGGCAAAAGATGGCCTTTTCAGAAGGAGAGGTAGCAACAGAACCGTCAGAGGATAAGGGAGGAAAGGCAGATTTACAAAAGTTGTTAAGAGATTGTTTTGGCAAGGGGCCAGAATTTTTATCAGTAGGAGAACCAAGCAGGGTGTCGCACTTTCTTTTAGTGTAAAAGTGCGCTTAGCCTGTTGAATAGTATCCCTGCAACGATTCCAGAGCAGAATGAAAATTAGTAGAGTTTTTTCATGCCCGATTACGAGCAATCTGTCTCTCTCTGAATGGCGCGAGAACAAGCTTCATCGAACCATGGATTTTTGGGAGAAAAAGATTAGTTGAAGATGGAATGAACCTGCTCATCCTTCCGCGATTACGCCTCCACCTTTTCAGGTGACCGAGGTATCTCAAAGTCGAAGTATGATTCACTCCAAGGATAATTTGCTTAGGAGCAGCACAAATATCTCCAATTATCTCGATTAAAGTGACTGAAAATATGTCATAGTGGCGTGGGAGCTGCTGCGAGGAAAAGTATTTAATTTCAAAGCTACAGATTTGTCAGAGTTCAATAGGAGGAGAGATGGTGTATTTATAGCGAGAAGAGTAGTGGTGAAACATATCAAGCGTATTCAAGAATTGGGTAGGACGACTGGAATATGTTAGGTCCTTAGATTACTGTTCAGATCGTTGAAGAATACTGGAATGTTTTGGCCTCCTCCCGCCTGCATTCAGTGTGAGAGGACGCCCAACACTCAGTGTTTGGGGGGTTTTGTCTTGTAAATGAAGCCCATAAATAGAGGAACTCCGCATTTGAATGGGAAGATATAATATTCGCATGAAAAGTAGTAAGATAGTCAAAAAGAACGTGAAAATCTGTTCCATTAAGGGAGCAGTAGCAGAAACACAAGATAATGATAGTAGTAGGGAGAAAGATTTTTAGACACAGAACATCGAAGTTAGGAGATTCAAGATTCTCGAGACCGTGTTACAGGAGTGTTTTATGTTAATAATAGGTACAATTTTGGACAATCAACTAAGATATGTCGAACAGATTGCGGGGAATGGCGATGGCAAAATTTGCAGATGGGAGGGGGTCCCGTGACATATATGACTTGAGTGAGATTGGTTGGCAATAGATAGGCGATGGCATGGTATACTCGTTGGTAAGCGTTTTCGCGTAGGGGAATAAGACCACTCACAATGTCGCTTATATTTCTAAGTTCTCTCCACGCTGATCACTCGTCCAGCGCTCTTGCCAACAAGATCGAAAGACTTGACGGAGAGAAGGATATGTAATCAGTTGATGGGGGGGGCGACCTTGTCGAATGGCATCCGGAAGGTACCTGGAACAGTTTCGAAACGAAGAGATGGCCATTTTGACCTCTCTATCGGCGATTTTTTGCCATGTTACCCTACATGAGAGGGGTCCAGCATAAAGTGATTTCTTTCTTACGAGAGTGGAGCAGCTTGAAGAAATTTGTTGTACAGCGGATACATTGTGTTTTTAAAATAAGGGGTTTTAAGCTCTGGAGGGCGCTGCGCGAATCTGAATAAATGACATAAGAGTGGTTTCGGTTAAGGATTAAAATTCGAGAAAGGGCAATCATAATAGCCATTAATTCTGCCGTAAAAACTTGAAGTATGAGGGGGGAGGGTATGGAGAGGTTGCTGTCAGGAAATATTGCAGATGCACCCACACTGTCCCCTGTTTTAGAACCGTCAGCAAACACTGGAGTAAATTCACCGTGAACTACGGAATGAGAATGAAATGATGCCTTTAACAAGGCAGCAGAGTGGCAAGATTTGGAGATAGAGGTCAAGGCTAAACAAATGGTTGGAACGGGAAATAGCCAAGGTGTGCACACTTCGTCATAAGAGAAGGCAACCCCTTTTGTAAAGGGATGTTAAGGAAATTAAGGATGTTATGAACTGTGTTTGCAAATGACCAGTAATTAGGATTCTGAGGAATCTCCTGCAGGATCGGTGTTAGAGCAGACAGTATTGGGGTTTAAAAACGAAGATAACTTGTGCATATGATGTATTCCCTTCGAAGAGAGAATGGCATCACATTAGATTCAACTTCAAGGCTCACCCGG
This sequence comes from Trachelipus rathkii, assembly GCA_015478945.1. NCBI lineage: Eukaryota > Metazoa > Arthropoda > Malacostraca > Isopoda > Trachelipodidae > Trachelipus > Trachelipus rathkii. The sequence goes on from JABUQX010022840.1 coordinate 53,037, forward strand.
GGGGACGATCGAAAAGCTCCGGTGGAGATGCGGATGCTCCTCGTTTTGAATGGGATCCAATAGGTGCAGTAGAGTAGGGGAGACTTGACCATATATTACACAACCATAGTCAAGTTTCCATCGGACTAGGGTGATATATAGACGTAAAAGGGACTTGCGGTCATCGCCCCAAGATTTTGAGACGAAATAATAAAACAGGTCAAGCACGTGATGAGAAGTCGTTTTGAGGAGTTAGGTTTTAACATTACGTTAGGTACAAACTCATTTAAAGCTATGGGGTAATGGTCACTGCCGTATAAATAATCAAAGCGGGACCAGGTAAAACGATCCATAAGGGAATGGGAACAAAAGGAGATATCAATACAGGAAGAGGTGTGTGTATCTAAACCTTCATATGTAGGGAGTCCTGTGTTAAGGCATCCCAGGGAAAAGGGAGTTAGAAGATCTACAAGGATATTGGACTTAGACGAAGTGACAGAGTTGCCCCATAAGTGGTGACGGAGGTTGAAGTCTCCTAGTATAACAACCGGAGTAGAGAGCTGTTTGAAAAGATCAGCTAAGTCGACCTTAGTTATATTCACTATTCTGAGCCAAGTAGATTGATCAGAGAGCAAGGTCGGTAGACAAATGAATTCTTGCTGCCACTGCATGAAGTTTAGTTTGAAGAGAGACTGGAGAATAAGGGATAGATTTGTAATGAGAATTTACAACCTCCCTATCATTGTCACTCTTTCTATAGAGGTTAGAGGCGATTTTATATCCAACGTTGAAAAGAAGTCGCTCGAATGAACAGAGTCGAAGTTCCAGAAAAACATATGCATTTTGGTTGTACATATGTTATTAGTTGAACAAGTTCTTCAAAATTAGAATAGTAGCCACAACAATTCCATTGAAGGAAAAGTGGTCATGCTGTGTTGTTATAAATGTTATAATGGTCTTTTTGAGACAATTGTGTCTATGTGACTAGGGGTAGTATTGGAGGTAGATTCAGATGAAGAGGAAAGGCTGAGACGTGAATCTCGACCAGGTGGTAAAGGTGGTAAAGTTCTTCAAAATTAGAATAGTAGCCACAACAATTCCATTGAAGGAAAGTGGCCATGCTGTGTGTTATAAATGTTATGATGATGGTCTTTTTGAGACATTGTTCTATGATTACTAGGGGAGTATTGGAGGTTAGATCAGGATGAAGAGGAAGGCTGAGACGTGAATCTCGACCAGGTGGTAAAGGTGGTAAAATTCTGGTGGTAAAGAATAGTCATACAAAGGAGATTTGGGTTGTACGACTGCTTTTGGAAAAAGGTTTTCAGTTGTATTTGGTGGAGGGCTTCGCCATGAATGCGAGATAAGTTGAGTTCAACCAAGTCCAAATTATTGTATGGGTTTGTTTGTTCGTTGGAAGAGCAACCGAAATGCTGATGTTTAATAATGGAAGCAGTATTAGTATCTGCCAAGCAAGCAGATTCAGAAATGTGTGAGGGATATAAAGTTATCTCTGTGGAAATGGGGGAGGAAGGTGTCACCGGAAGGGTGTCATCTTTATGAGAATGTGTTTTGGTTACGAAATTGGGTTCCAATATATGATTTGTTGGATTGACAAGGTCCGATACTGGAGATTTTGCCAGTAATTCATTGGGGGATTGGGCAATTTGATTTAAGAGTGGGGACCTTTGGATCTCCTTTCATGCCTCCGACAGATCCAGAAAGCTTAGAGCGTTTGCGACGTTTATGTTGGACAGTTTTCCATTCGCCTTTCTCGGAAGCGTAGGAAGCATTAGAAAGAGAATGGGTCACACATCTAAGCCCCATTTGTGAGCTGTTATCCATTTCATTTTCTAGGGTATAGAATCCCTTGGCGAGTGCTCGGGATAGGGTTGTTGATGGCTTTTTGGACGGGAGATTGGATCAAGAGCTAATTTTATACTATTTGAGGAGTCGGTAGTGTGGGCAATTCAGGCAGACAGGTT
>JABUQX010022840.1:67500-80000 GCA_015478945.1 Trachelipus rathkii
AAGCGAAATATAAATATAGATTTTAATACTAACAATTCAAACTTTGTAAAATAATTGTAGCATTTAAATGCATTTTCCTTTCTTTCATTGTTAATTCGTTATTTATACAAAAACAATTTTCTTTTCAATTTTAATCGACAGATTTTCTTCGTTTGCTTGCAACAATTGCTCCTAATTTTATTTTTAGCCTTTTTGAATCAGTACAAATAATTTGGGGGATTTGTACCAAAAAACAGATTTCATAGTTATTAAATTTTTGCAGTAATTTTTGTAATTCCTTTTATAACAATTTGTAATTTATTAAATATAAAAAAATTATTATAAAAATATAGACCTGTGTGACTGTGATGGGAATATGACATGCTTCATGTAATAAAAAAATTTACAGGAAATTTCTTAAAAGTCTGACAGTTGACCGGAATTTTGCATCTCTGCATAAACGCTATTTACCCGACCGATTGAAATCAGAGAGAGAGAAGAGAGAGAAGAGAGAGAGAGAGAGAGAGAGAGGAGAGAGAGAGAGAGAGAAGAGAGAGAGAGGAGAGACACACACTTATCGAAGGCTCTCTAATGTATCTAGCCCATGCAAAGAGATTCTCCGAATACAAAGACAGAGACCAAGAATCAGAGAGCAAGAATGACGATCAGAGCAGAGCGTTCCCTACGAAACCCACTTTGGCGATCGGAGATAAGATTAGAAGAATTGAGACGTTTCCAAATGTTCCCGTTAAAGGATAGATTTGAAAACACTTGAAAGGCCATATGACTCGGTTAAGCACTTGGTTAAGGTCATAGGTTAAACACTTGATTAAACACTTGGTTAAGGCCATTGGTTAAACATTTGGTTAAACACTTGGTTAAACACTTGGTTAAGGTCATAGGTTAAACACTTGATTAAACGCTTGGTTAAGGCCATAGGTTAAGCACATAGTTAAACATTTGGTTAAACACTTGGTTAAGGCCATAAGTTAAACACTTGGTTAAGGCCATAGGTTAAACACTTGATTAAACACTTGGTTAAGACCATAGGTTAAGTACTTGATTAAACACTTGGTTAAGGCCATAGGTTAAACACATGGTTAAACATTTGGTAAAACACTTGATTAAGGCCATAGTTTAAGCACTTTGTTAAACACTTGGTTGAGGACAATAGGTTCCATTTAACAGTTAAAGAATGAATACCTCTATAACTTCCCTAGCTTAATGTTAATATTTCTGCTTAAATTGTACTAGAGAATTCATTTCTTCTTATACTTACGACGTAGGATTAACTTATTTATATGAGAGATTAATATAGCAGTTATAGTAGTCTGAGATCTTTTTCCCACCACTCAAAAATGCTGCAAAACATCGCATAAAGGATAAGATCTTAGCGATAATCTTGGGAAGCGTAATAACTACAATTTATTAAATATTGATAAACGAGCATATATATCATTGGGTTAAGTAATGTTGGCCACGCATCCGGAATTTTGCGCTCCGCAACGCACCGCACCGCAACCCCAACCCACCGGCACCGCAACCGCACCGCACCGCATGAACGAGGGTAAGCACACCACCACCGCAACCAAAAGTCATTTTTTGTCGCACCGCACCCCACTTCTATGTTTGAAAGCGTTCCGCACCACTCACCACACCGGTACACTGGATTTGTGTGGCGCACCGCACCACACCGCACCGCATCAAAATGAGCGCATCACGCACCCCACCTGATGCGTCGGCCAACCCTAGTATAAAAGACTAGATATGCTCCTTTATATATATATATATTATATATATAATATATAAATATATATATATCTATATAGTATAATATTATTTATATATATTATATATATATATATATATTATATATATATATATATATAATATATATATTATATATATATATTTATATATATAATATATATATTATATATAAATATATTTATATAATTATATATATATATATATATATATATATATATATATATATATATATATATATATATATATAGTATATATAATATATAATATATATATAGTATAATAATATATATATATATATATAACTATTAGAGAGGAAGCCCTTGGATTCTTGTTAAGTATTATGCTTTACTATCACTTCATTTTATTTTATTACTAAATGTACACAATAAACATTGTTAAAGACACTTTTTACAATGAAATAAATTTAAAAAAGGAAAGCTAATTTTCGTCCCGACACGTGAGACCTCTTCAGGCTAAAAGACTGAATTTCTTTCTTGATCTTCATCAGTTCAAGTGGTGTTTCAGTTGGTCTGCTATTTCTCATGGTGTTGTTGAAATATTTGATGTTTTTTAGATATTCATTTTGTATAAAATCTTTCTTAACTTCACCGGGATGCTTAATGTAGTTGTTACTATTTATAAATGCAAAAGGATTCAATGATTTTGCGATGGTTCGTTTGATTGATATTTCTGATCATCTTTATAATTGTTGATATTGATAGAGTGGCCTGTTTTACGCCTATGACTTGTTAAAGCTAAATTTATGCTGTGTGCAGGTCATTTGTATGTTGATATTTTCTTCTTTGCAAATCTGTGGTTTCAACCTATATATACATATATATATATATAATATATATATATATATATATATATATATATATATATATATATATATATATATATATATATATATATAATATATATATATATTATATATTATTAATATAATATATATATTTATGTTTTTTTATATATATATATAAAAGTACAAATACTAATGCTAAAAAATAAACATAATAATTATATAATTATCCATAAATGCATTAAAAAAATAGTTATTCCTGTTAGATATATTCAATAAAAATTATTGTTATTTTTGGACTTTTTATTTATTTTTGTCCTTATTAGCTTTTGTTTTGAAAACTCATAGATGTTACCTTTTTAAATTAATACCACATTCACACCAACTATATTAATACCTATAAATATAACTATTACCTTCTAATTACTGATGTATTGGATTTCAGAAATGGCTGAGATTAGGGTGGGTGGATTAGATATTACTCAAATTGTAGGACTGCTGCTTTATTAATAAAGTTGCTTGAAGATTAGTAGCTCTAATTATATAGCTGAAAAATTCCTTTTTAATTTCTTCTGTATGAATTTTTAGCTTTTGTAGAGTTTCTTTGTTGTCCTCAGGATTCTTCTATAGCTTCCTTATTAATATACTAGATGATTGAAGAATTCAATTGCTAGTTATTCCACCTTAATAGTTTCTTCTTTGTGAAATTAATAAGCTCTTGAAATAGATGGTACTAAGTGTTTCTTCCTAATGGCTTAATGTTGATTGAAGTTCAATGCTGTACTTTGCTTTTATTTTCTTTGTTTACTTTAGCAAAGTTGACAGTTTTGTTGTTTCAACAGCCTGCTTGAGTTTCTGCAATGGCTTATATTGCTTGCAGTATCTCCTAATTACTAGTTTTTCTTAATATTCGGCTTTCTGTAGCCTTTATTCTATTTGCAAGCCCTTATTTTTCACCGCACCCAATATTCTGATTTTGTCAGCAACTTTGTTATCAAATTGCAACTTTTTGCTTTTCTACTCTTATAATATTTTGGTATTTTTTTGTAACCATAGTTGATGCTCACATAGTACACATACATAGTAATGAATTTTCCATAATCCTTATTTGTTTTTTGTTTCCTTTTTTTTTTTATATTTTAATGCAAAATATAACATATTCCCCCTTTTGCTAAGAATATTAACTTTTCTTATTATTCTTAGTTTCCTTAGAGTTTACAATTCTGTTGTCTTCTTGTTATAATCCTGCACTTTCTCTCAGCAAGATTAATTTTGTTATTGGTCTTTTCAAAATTGTTGTATTTAAAGTATTCTTGTCTTTATTTATTTTCACATCTACTATTCTCACTCTGTTTGAGTCATCTTTGTAAACTTTTACTATTTTTCCTAAATTCCACATATTTCTTGATTTGAAGTCATCTATTAAAAGAACCAAATCTCCTTCTTTGTGTGATTCTTTTTCTGCTAACCATTTACTTCTTTTTTGCAATAAAGGGACATATTCTTTGATCCATCTTTTCCAAAACAAATCAGCAAGATACTGAACTTGTTTCCATCTTTTATATAAATAGCAATCTTTATCTTGAAATAACTGGTGGAAAAGTTATATTGCCTTTAAGGGTTAGTAGATGATTTGGTGTCAACAGCTTCTAAGTTTTTCATAAATCATTTTGAAAATTTTTTTTTTTTTTTTTTTTTTATAATGAATTCTATCTCACAGAACAAAGTGTTCAAGTTATCATCTGTCAACCTTATTGGTTGTTCTAAGAGTGAAGCTTGTAATATGTTTCTTACAGTTCTAATGTGTCTTTCAAAATGACCTCCTTTATGAGAACTATGAGGGGGTTGAAATAACCACTGTATTTCTTTTTGCTCAAAAAATTTATTTACTTGCTTATTATTCCAATTTTTAACTTGTTCCTTTAATTCTTTATTAGCTTTTACAAAGTTCAATCCATTATCTGATCGATCAATTTCACATTGCCTCTACGGCTGATAAATCTTCTTAGAGCATTGATAAAAGCATCAGTATCTAATGAATATAACATCTCTAAATGTATGGCTCTACTACTTAAACATGAAAATATTAATCCATATCTTTTTTCTCTTACTTTCCCTCTTCCCCTCACTATAAAAAGGACCAAAGGCGTCAATACCAATACTTGTAAATGGTGGTATATCACCTTCTAATCTATCTTGGGCAAATCTCCCATCAACTGCTGAGTTGGCCTTGTATGGAGCTTCTGCATATAATGCAATCCTTTTAGGATCTTCTTATACTTCTACTTTGCTCCAATGATATAGTACTTCTCTCTTAAAGCATTTAAAACTGTTTGTTTTCCTAAATGTCCATTAATTCTATGGTAATGTCTCATTATTAACATTGTAACATGACTATTTGGCAAGATAATTGGATGTTTAAAATCAAAGGATACATCATTCAGATTTTTATTCCTCCCACCTACTCTTAATATTCCATTATCATCTATAAATGGTAGGAATTTTGCCAAAATGTGCCTTTTTGGCAAAGCCTCTTTCTTTTTTATTTTGTATTGTATATCATGAAATTCTTTATTTTGTACATATTTGTAAATAGCCTTTTCTGCATCTTTTAATTCTGTGATTGTCATAGAACCTTTATTCCAGGCTTTTTTATGCAAATTTTCTTTAACTCTTAAAATCCATGCCACCTTTATTTTCAATTTCATCCAATCTGACACAGAATGTATGAGCTTGTCTGTTGAACTTTCTTGTAGTTGTATGGCCATTATAGGTTTACTTTTTTTTATAATTTCATCATTTTCATCATCTAATTTATTTTCTTTATTTTGCTCAGGCCAATGAGCTTTGTCTTTGTACAAAAATTCTGGACCAGTGCTCCATAGCTTATTGTTCAAAAACTCATTTACAGATATCCCTTTACTTGCTATATCTGCTACATTTAGCTTACCTGGTACATAATTCCATTGGCTTATATTTGTTTGTGATCTGATATAGTTAACTCTATTGTGTACAAATCTTTTAAATCTTTTTGATTCATTTTTGATATATTGTAATACAATTTCACTATCTATCCAAAAATACTCTTTGTTTATGTTCATATCTAATTCATCTTTTAAAATTTGGTGTATGTTAACTGCTAATTTTGCTGCACTCAATTCTATTCTTGGGATAGTTAACATCAAATTTTTATTTAATGGTATCAATCTTGTTTTAGATAACACCAATGAACAATATATTTCATTATTCTCTCCAATGAACCTTATATATGCTACTGCAGCATATGCAATTTGAGAACCATCTGAAAAATAATGTAGTTCTACACTTTTATACTTTAGACAATTTGGATTATATGGCCTAGGGACTTGAAAATCATTTAGCTTATTAACATCACTTAGCCATTTTATGTAACTTTTTTTATATCTGATGGAATTTCATCATCCCAATTAACCTTTTTATCGCATAAATTTTGAAATATCTTTTTAGCTACTATTAGCACTGGGCTTATAAATCCCAGTGGATCATATATGGAAAAAATGCAACTGAGTATACTTCTTTTTGTGAATATCAACTCTAGCTTTCATTAAATCTATTTCTGGGTCCCAACTTAAGCCTAATACTTTTTGTGAAGGTAATTTATCTAAGGATAAGTTTATTTCTTTAAAATCTTTACTTAAGTCTTGTTTATCAATATTTTTCTAAAAATTTCTTTGATTACCTATGGCTCTTGAATTGGCAGATTAAAAACCCGACTAATTTAAAATTTTTTAACTTCTTTATATACTGCTATACGCCTCATTTCTGATTTTCAACAGACTTTTAAACCAATCATCAACCATAGAAATTCTCTAAGTATGGTATTTTTTGGCTAAATTACTGATTTTTTTCTGCTTCAAATTACATGTGGACGTTTGCTTCAAGACTATAATTTGCAATTAAGGAGAGCTCACCACTTCAATATATGAACTTTAAGCTCTATATTCTTCTGGGAGTTTTTATTTAAATTACCATCTGGGAACCATAAGAAGCGCTGATAATCTTTATCTTTGTCAAGTACCTGTATTTGATAAAACATCTTCTCTATATCAGCTATGAAAGCATATTTCTCTTTTCTGAACCTTAAAAGGATGCCTTGTAGGTTGGAAATATAGTCTGGGCCTGTAAGTAAACTATTATTTAAAGAAATACCATTGTATGGTAAAGCTGCATTGAATACTACTCTCATTTTTTTCTTTTGTGGATGATTTACACTATGGTGTGTTAAATAGAATCTGTCATTGTTTAATAGTTCATGTTGCTCAACTTTTTCTGCAAAATTTAGTTTTAACATTTCATTTATGTTATCACTATACTGTACAAAATATTCTTTATCTTTCAAAAATTTACTTTTTAAGGAGTACAGTCTTGCTAAAGCTTGATTTTTGTTATTAGGAAAATGCTGATTTTCTTTTTTAAATGGTAAACCAACTTGAAATTTACCTGTAATTGTTCTTTGTAATGTCTTTTCAACCTTATTTTTCCACTTTATGTCTTCCACACTGTCACAGACTTGCTCAGGATTCTTTTCAGAAAACTCTCTTAAGCAATATTTTTCAAACATATTATCATCTTCTTGTTGTATTTGTGTTTTATGACATCTTAAACTCATGAATGCTGGTATACCATCTGGTGTCGAACCTTGTAATGCCCATCCAAATGAATACTTAACTGCAAAGGGATAGTTGTAATGACCTTCTACTACTTCAATGGGTTTTAACAATTTACTTTGATTCATTCCTATTAATAATCCAATTTTTGATTCTATGAAATTGAAGGGCACATGATTCAAGTATTCTAATCCATTTATATCTTTGATAGATGGACTTTCTTCTATTTTAAAGGGCCAATTTTCTTTGCAGTATATATTATTTATGGTTTCAGATTTCCTCATCTCAATATCATAAATTTCTAGATTGTTTAATATGTATGTCTTTATTTTATGTTGCCCATACATAGTAGTAATATCTATATCTTTCTGAGGTTTCATATATGACATACCTAGTTCTGCAGCTAAATTTAAATCCATAAAACATGCTGATGAATATGTATCTAAACCCATGTATGTCTTAATCACTTTATCTTTACCTTTAAGCTTAATTTTAACTGGCACTGCAGGATAAAATAGCTTTCTATTACTTACTTTTGTTTGAAAGGTTTTTGCTTCATTACTTCCTGATTCTTTTGACTCTACTTTCTTATCTTTATCTTCTAAATTAACAGTAAGTGCTGTTGATGAGGAATTTGAGCCATCTTGCTCTTTGGCACTATCTTTTTCTCTATGGAGAAATGTTAGATGTTGCTTATTACATTTTTCACATTTTTCTGGCCTTTTACAGTTACTACTAAAGTGATTTGATCTGAGGCACTTAAAGCATAATTTATTGTCTTTAATGAACTTTGTTATTTCATCTTGGCTTTGTTTTTCTAGAATTTTGCATTTAAGTATACTATGATTGTCTTTTTTACAAATGCAAACTGAGAATTTAATTATTATTATTATTATTATTATTATTATTATTATTATTATTATTATTATTATTACTACTATTATTATTATTATTATTCTTATTGTCATTATTATTGTTCCATTTATTATTATTATTATTATTATTATTATTATTATTATTATTATTATTTCATTATTATTTTCTTTTGTATAAAGTGACTTACCTTTTTCATTTTGTAATTTTGTTTGTTTTGGTTTTGTACCAATGCCAAGTTCTCCGAACAGTGGTGTGTTCATTATTCTTGCTTCTTTTTCAACAAACTTTGTGAATATACTAAAATTTACCTTTTTATTTTCTTCATACATACTATCCACTTTATTTCTCCACCTTTCACGCTGTTTGTATGGAAGTTTTTTAACTATTCTATAAATAGCACCAGTAGAATTCAATTCATTCAATGGAGTAATATTTCCCATTGCATTATTGATAGAGTCTAAAAACAAAGAAAAATCTGCCATAGCTTCACTATCTTCATTCTTAATTTCATTCCAGTCTTCTAGCTTTTTTAGGTATGTATTAGCAATAACTTGTTCATTTCCATACTGTTTCTCGAGTTTTTCTACTGCCTTTTTATAACTTATATTTTCATCTAAATGCATACAACTTCTCACTATACTTTGTGCTTTACCTTCTGTATACTTGATTAAATAGGAAAGCTTGTTCATTTCATTTTCACATTTTCCTTCTATATTGGTTTTAAAAACTAGCAAAAAATCTTTAAATTTAGTTGGATCCTTTCCATTAAATACTTCAGGCTCACATATAGGAAGAGGATTCTTAATACTCACTTCTAACTTTTGTTTTAAAATCTCTACTAGTTTAGACTCCTGTTTATTATTTTCACCTATACTATTTATTTTAGTTTCTGAAAAATTGACATTTTTATTCTCATGTTTTGCAGAAGTATCGCTAATACGGCTGAAAAAAAATTTGGACCATTTTTTTTTTTTTCTTAATACCTAATTTTTTGGTTTGCTATTTTTAATTAGGCTTTGTTCGCAGATTTTTTATATGACTTCCTGTGTTGGTAAAAATCCAAACTTTTAGTTTACCTTTTTTTTGCCATAGTATTGTTCATAGCCTTTGTAATTTTTATTTTTACTTTTCTATCTCGAGTAACAAAGATTTTGCTATGAACTTTTTACACTAGCTATACTTACTTTACTCAACTTTACTTGAAATATACTAACACTATCTTGTGGTTAATCCTTGGCTCATATTATTCAATGGTATTTTGAATGTCAAGCTTTAAATCATAATAATGGCTTTTAATTTAATGTAAAGCCACTGCTGTATTTTATCTGCCTCTACAGATTCTGCTATTAATTCACTACAAGTATTTTTGAGAGATTCGACCTTTGCGTCTAATGTTAATTCATCAGTTTTAATTTCGAGACTTAAATCTAAATTATTTAAGAGAGCATGCCATAATTTGCCCTTAATACTGTTAATTTTATAGGTAACAGTAGCTAATTTTCCTGAAGGAACTTTAAAACCTCCTTCAGTTGTTTCAATTTCATCTATATTTTCGATATCGCTCATTTTTTTTTTATTATTATTATAAAAAAAAATATTAAAACTAAATATTTATCGAACTCATTCACTCATTTTATTTTATATAAAATAAAAATAAAAATAAAGGAAGGATGTTATTTTTTAACACAATTTATATATACAGATAAATTTTTATATTTCGTATATATAAGTTTACCTGTATATATTTTTTATTTATTTTATTATTTTTATTTTTGCTATGCTTAAAATACTTAATATTTGTCGATCGGATGATTATTCCTCACATCTGAGCGACAGCTTTGTATTCTTCATCCAAGCCTTCTTATAATTAAAACATCAATGAGAAATCCCTGACATCAGTGGTTTGTGATACTCGATTCGATATATGCATTTTATTTAAACATCGTAGATATATTCGAACAGGTTCTAAAAATATAAAAATATAACAAAACTATAAATATATAAAAGTACAAATACTAAATGCTAAAAAATAAACATAATAATTATACATATTTATCCATAAATTCATTAAAAAAAATAGTTATTCCTGTTAATAAAATATTCAATAAAATTATTATTATTTTGGACTTTTTATTTATTTTTGTCCTTATTAGCTTTTGTTTTGAAAACTCATAGATGTTACTTTTTTAAATTAATACCACATTCACACCAACTATATTAATACCTATAAAAATAGCTATACCTTCTAATTACTGATGTTTTTGGATTTCAGAATGGCTGAGATTAGGGTGGTTGGCTTTGATATTACTTAATTGTAGGACTGCTGCTTTATTAATAAAGTTGCTTGAAGATTGGTGACTCTAATCATATAGCTGAAAAATTCCTTAATTAAATTTCTTCTGGATGAATTCTTAGCTTTTGTAGAGTTTTTCTTGATGTTCTAAATTTTCTTCTGGCTTCTTTATTCATATATTAGATGATTGAAGAATTCAATTGCTATTTATTCCACCTTAATAGTTTCTTCTTTGTGAAATTAATAAGCTCTTGAAATAGATGGTACTAAGTGTTTCTTCCTAATGGCTTAATGTTGATTGAAGTTCAATGCTGTACTTTGCTTTTATTTTCTTTGTTTACTTTAGCAAAGTTGACAGTTTTGTTGTTTCAACAGCCTGCTTGAGTTTCTGCAATGGCTTATATTGCTTGCAGTATCTCCTAATTACTAGTTTTTCTTAATATTCGGCTTTCTGTAGCCTTTATTCTATTTGCAAGCCCTTATTTTTCACCGCACCCAATATTCTGATTTTGTCAGCAACTTTGTTATCAAATTGCAACTTTTTGCTTTTCTACTCTTATAATATTTTGGTATTTTTTTTGTAACCATAGTTGATGGCTCACATTAGTACAACATACATAGTATCATTTAAGAAAACATTTAAGGAAATTTTTTTCTTCTTTTTTTTTTATATTTTAATGCAAAATATACAATATATATATATATATATATATTATATATATATATATATATATATTATATATATATATATATATATAATATATATATATATATATATATATATATATATATATAATATATATTTGTATACATAATATATATATATTTTTATTATATAGTAATATATATATATATATATATATATATTATATATTATATATTATAATATATATATATATATATATATATATATATTATAAATATTATATATATATAATATATAGATATATATATATATATTTATATATATATATAATATATATATATATATATATATATACTGTATATATATATAATATATATATATATAATATATAATATATATATATATAAATATATTATACTATTAATATTATATATATATATATATATATATATATATACTGTATAATATTTATATATATATTTTATATAATATATATATATATATATATATATATATATATATATATATATAATATATTATATATATATATATATATATATATATATATATATATATATATATATATATATATATATATATATATATATATATATATATATATATATATATATATTATATAATATATATATATATATATATATATATATATATATATATATATATATATATATATATATATATATATTATATATATATATATATATATTATTATACAATATATAATAATATATATATATAATATATACTAATATATATATATATATATATATATTATATATATATATATATATATAATATATAATATTATATAATTTGAGTCAGTGTACAGGACCCACCACGGCTCACAGAGAAGTGGCCATACTGGGCTGAAAAAATCAGCACCATGGGAGGGCCCTGTCATATATATGTTTCAAGTGTCAAAATGAGATTTGGATGGGGAAATGAATATTCAGTCAGTCAAAAAAAAGTAAATAAAAACTACATAAAATTATCCCTGTATTATACAATATAGTCTTAAGTTTACATAACCAAAATCAAAATGTTTATAAGATATTTCACCTTCTTTGAAGATACAAGAAATAGAGTTACTGCTAAAGTGGGAAGATTCAGAAAAGATATGGGATAATCTTTCAAGAGGTGTTATGGACCGTAAGTAGGAAAAAATGACGACGGCGAATAGGGTTCAGATGGGAACAATCAAGGAAGAATGGCGAACAGATTGGAGGGGGTGGTGGCAACGGCAAAATTTGCCAAATGGGAAGGAAAGGGGTCCGTGACATATTAGTGACTGTGGAGTGATATTAGCGTGGCCAATACGGAAGCGTGCAAGTATTACCTCGTGTAAGCCTTTTTCGTCTGTGGGAGGAAGACCACTCACCAATATTCGGCTTTATGTTTCTGAGTTTCGCTCCTCGCTGATCCCTCGTCCAGCACTCTGGCCAACAAGATCGAAAGCCTTGTGGAGAG
>JABUQX010022840.1:85000-103410 GCA_015478945.1 Trachelipus rathkii
TATATATAAAAAATCAATATATCAATTTATTATTATATATTAAAAAAATGCAAACTAATAAAATTAGTTAATCAAAATCCTCATATATAAGTTATTACATTATAAAAAACACGTTATAACATTTTTTAAAGCTTCACAATATTTATATTTATTTCTAAGTAAAAAAACTCGTCCGAAAGTTTAATTCATAGGAAAAATGAAATGCTTGCACGAAACCCCTAAGGTCCGATTGGAAGTTTAAGTTGTTCAGAAAATTGTAGAGTTTGAATAAATTTTAAAAACCCCACAACAGACCATTTAAAAGAAACATTACTCCTTTGTTTACAATTTAATTATCCCTTTGTCTATAGTTTGATTACCTTTATGTTTTCAGTTAGATTATCTATTTTTCATGTACAGTTTGATTATATCTTTGTCTGCAGTTTCATCATCTCTTTGACTTCAGCTTGATTACCTTTTTGTCCTGACTGTTTGATTATCTTTATTATCTATATATAATGATATATTAGAGCAAATCGTATATATTCGCGTGATGAAGGTCTGGCGACCGATTCCTATAGAGAGAAACCTTTTAATGAGGTTTCCTCTCCCAAAGAAAGGGCAATAGTCCTGTGAGTTCTGTATATATTTGTTGAAAATATAGCAGACGGCATATGAAGTGGAAAAGCAATAGAAAAGTTTCAAGAGAAAAGTAAATATAATTTTTTGGAAGCAGATTAACAGTGCTTTCTATTATCAGGAAGTCAAGAGCAATAACTTTTGCTCTAGAATTTGAAGGGTAAGTGAAAAGATGTCACCAGAAGAAATCGAAGTAAAAGAAAGTTAGAAAGTTAACCCTGGAATGTTTGAGATGGAAGATGAATAAATATTTGTAGGAAAAGAGCAATACAAAGTAGATTTAATATTGTTAGAAAGATTATAAAAGCTATTGCTCAAGGGAAATTACATCATCTTTGAGAAAGATGAGAATGGGTATACTATGGCACTTTCACAACTAACAGAAACAGGATCAAAAATAATCCCTGATTAGCAAGATTACTTATATTTAAATGAAAAAAAAAAGAAACGAAAAAATCGTAAAAATAATATAGAAAGAAAAAAAAGTGAGATGAGAGGAGAAGTTTATTATCATTTGTGACAAAGAAGAAATGTGAGGAAGAAATAAAGTTATATGAGGAAAAAAAAAGAAGACTAAAAGAGAAATGATTAAGGTTAAAGAAAGCAATGTATTATGAGCACATTGGTTAAGCGATCTAAAAAGAAAGTTTGAAATATATAAAATGGATTTGAAATGATATATAAGTAGGCAAAAAAAAACATTTTGTCTGTGAAGATAGAGAAGAAAAAGATGTTAAAACTGAAAGACGATATATGAAGACATTTGTAAACCAATTTTTACAACGGTGCCAAATTAAAAAAAATACGAAATTAAAGAATCTAATAAGAGAGCTGGAAAAGAACCTCGAGTAAGACCACAATTGACATGGATGAAAAAAAAAAAAAAAAACAAGAGAGATATAAGTAGATTCAGATAACAATTAAAGTAGAAAGAGTAGGAACAAGAAAAAAAATAGAACACAACACACAATAGTCTTTGGCGAGTATAATCCATCCCATTATACAATCAAAGAACATCCGCAAATTCATTTGAGAATAACAAAATTCTAGGTATAAAATACCTAATATAGAGTAAAACTAAAAAACATACTAAAGCGATAACACATAACCTGATCCTACCTAGCACTAAGACCTAAATATTTAACTTGAACATATACCTAAACCATAACCAAAATTAAATCAAACCATCCTGCACATACTCACCACTATATAAACATACAGCGAGCGCAAACACAATAAAACACAAACATACACACACATAACTGAAATGAACAATATGCATAATAAATATTAATAATATCAATAATAATAATAAATAGTAACATATAAATAATAAGATATTAATAATAATAAATATATAATATAAATATAATATATAATCATAATTATATATAATACAATATATAAAAAGAATAATAATAAAAAAACAATAATAATATCATATAATATATAATATAAATATATCAAGACAACACAAATGGTGCAACAAAAAAGACAATAGTGAATACTGAAATCGTAAACTACTGCTTCAATATTTAGCTACAAAAAATTAAAAAAAAATCAAATAAGAAAAATAATAAAACTTTAAGTTTCTGATTATGGAAAAAATGTGGAATATTTTTTCAAAAAAAAAAAACCAGAAAATAAAACATGAAAAAAATCATAACAAATGATTAATAAAATAAAAAACATCAAAAAGAAAAATAACAAAATGCAAATAAAAAAAAAAAAAATATTAACATTTATTTAGTAAAAAAATAAACAACATATCAATAAGCAATTCATATAAATAAAGATAAATAAGAGAGATGAACCAGTAATTAATTAATTTAAGAAAACCTTTATAGATTAATAAAGTTAAGTAATAAAAGTAACTCTACAGTACTGGGGCACAGTTAAGTTAAGTAAGTAAGTAAGATTGTAAAGTAAGAGTTTAAGATCAGTAAGTAAGTAAAGAATAAACGAAGCAAGATAAAGTAAGTAAGTAAGTAGATGTATAAAAGAAGAAAATAATATTGAAGATAAGCATAAAAAGATCAAGATAAGTAAGAAAAAAGTAATAAAATTCATCAGTCAACAATTTGGTTATCTCACAACAGCTGAAGTAAGTAAGATTGATAAGTAAATGTAAAGAAGTAAAGTATAGTAGATAAGATACTAGTAAAGAGTAAGATAAGTACAGTAAGTAAAGTAGTAAGTAAGTAAGTAGTAGTAAAGTAAGTAAAGATAAGAGTAAAAGTATAAAGCTAAAGTAAGTAAAGTAAAAAGTAAAAAATGTAAAAAGAATGGTAAGTACAATCAGCAAATAATAACTGGATTGCCTTGAAATAAGTAGTAAGTAAAAGTAAGTAAAGTAAGTAAAGTAAGTACAGTATTGTAAAGAAAAAAGATAAAGTAAAGTAATGATAAGTAGTAAGTAAAGTAAAAAGTAAGTAAGATAATTAAACATTAAGTAAGTAAGTAGTAAGTAAGTAAAGTAAGTAAAAAAAAAAAGATAGTAAAAAAAAGTTAGTAAGTAAGTAAAGTAAGAAATCATATATTTTACTTCTTCTAATGTGTAACTAAAAAAGGCGAAATAAAATAATAGTCTTTTATCATAAAAACTATTTACAGTAAAAGAAAAAGGACATTTGATCAAAAAGTGTCCAGCCAAAACGGCAACACTCAACATATAAAACATCATAGTAACATCCTTATATATTACTTCATTTCTTTTTTTATAATATTAACAGCAAAGTATATAATCATTTCCCGGAAAGTAACCAATTTATATAGCGAAAGATTAAAATATGCTAACCATAGAATTCCGCACACGGGAAATTCAAGACACCATTAACCTAAAATTTTACTAAAGTCGCTCCATCGCAAGCTAATCCAATGAGAGCATTATGATAATACAATAGCAACTGAAAGAGCAAATATAAATTTAAGTATATGCAATAAATAATAAACATATAAATTGAGTACTCTGTTTTTCATGAATAATAAAAAATAATAGATAATGACAAGAAACAAGTATAACATCCTGTACACAAAATTACTTGAACTACACTCAAAATCAGCAGAATAGTAACCAATTTAGACCAGATTTAGCGACAACGACCGAATAAAAAGAAATTGTGCCAAACCAATTTAGGAACCACGAAGAAAAAATGTGATGAAAAAACGTATAAGACCGAGACAAAAGATTTACCATTTTAAAAATTTTGGATAGAAAGCAGAAATAAATTTTTTAAATATCATAAGATAAGCAGAAAAGGTAGGAAAGAAAGATAGATGAGGGAAAGATTTTAAGATGAACACACTATTAGGTGAGAGAAAAAGTAAGTGGAAGAGAGGGAAAAGTAAATCAGGAAATTAATTATTTTATTATTATATAATTAACTTATATATTTTATTATACATATACTATTTAATAGTTGATTATTATACTTTTATTATTATATACATTATACTCCTGCATCTGTTCTTATAATAATAATAACGTTTAAATTTTCCTTAAAAATTATATTCGCTCGATATTTTCATATCAACAGGATTATTAATTTTCAACCTTTTATTCAACATTAATATATAAAAAAATAAATATATAAATTATAAATAATACTAATAAATATATTAAAATACAATTATATAATTTATACAACATATCCATATAATGATTTTACAAAATATATATATACATCTATAATATTAATTCAATATATTCAAATTATACAATTATAATATTAGTATAATCAAATTAATTATAATATTGTTTATATAAATAATAATATATAATATAATTAAATTAAATTATATTTAATTATAATATTATTGTTAATATTAATTAAACTGTTATTATTAATCTGTGGTCCGTTATTTGTAATTTACTAAAAATATTATAGTTTAAATTTTTAATAGAGAAATATATAAATCGAGAAAGTCACATGAAATATAACTAAATGTAATCAGTATATATATTAATTATTATATCAAATCTATATAATCATACTATTTAAAGACTATCATTACAATTAATAATAATTATTAAATCTGTGGTTACCGTATTTGTAATATACTATTAATGAATATAATTTAATAAATCTATTAATAATGTTAATACTATTTAATATAAATAATTATTATATATTATTAATTAATTATTATTTATATTATTATTGATAACTTTATATAAATATTATTAATATATATTATCTCTTAACAGATCTTTATTCGCTTAAAAACTGTGGTCATTTTATTTTTTATTCTGATAATTTATAATTATAATATGTAGTTCTTATCTCTATTAAATTATAATATTAATCATAATTCAATCATAAAATCTCATTTATACTATTATTATCCTCATAATTAATTTTATAAGAAGCATTAAATCAGTTGATGAGTACAGTAGTCACCAAACGCAACCGAGTACCCACCACAAAGTCGTAGTAGTATCAAAACGTACCAAACACAGTAGTATCACAGCTGCACAGCTACTCAACCATATCCTCACTCAAAAATACTTATTCAATAACAAAAAATACAACTAACTTAACTGAATTAAATATTCAAAATATATAACCTCTATATCCTATTAATTATTACCATTAAGTGAAAGTACAAATCTAAATAAAAAGACATGTAGCTTTTAAAACTCCCCAAACCCCTCGACACACGTCATCAATAAATAAATATTAAAAAAATATAAATAAATTATACATATATATTATATATATATATAAATATATCTATATATATGAATATATACTATATACTACTATATATATTATATTATATATATTTATTATTAACTAAATATTAATATAAAAATAATAAAAATAATAAATATTAAACTAAATTAAAAAAAATTCAAAATAAAAAAGACAAAAAACGATATTGATATGACTTTTCTTAATCAAATATAAGTTACCCAAAAATTATATTTTTTTCATTTATAAAATTTATTTTGTTTTCAATCAAAGAAAACGTTTGGGACGAAGCAATTATATTAACAAATAAACTTGCAGCTAAAAAAACTGATTCGACGAGTACTAAATAATTGTATCACAGTTTTGCAAACCGTCCACAGTACAAATTTTTATTATAAGAACTATTTGCATAATAATAAATCACTGATGACACTTACGATTCAATAGCGTAACTTTAATTAAACTCGCTCGCTTACTAGTTATTTTTACCGACGCACTGGATGAGACAAAAAATTCATTGTTTTTCGTGCGACGGTGTGGTGCATGTGACGGTGATTGCGATGCGATGTGGTGCCTATTTAACCAGTGTTTTTTAGTAGTGGTGCGTGGTGCGGAAAAAGGAGATAAAATAATAAAAACATAAATAGCGTAAGTGTTTGTTATTCTAGCGTGCTGGAGGCAGAGGTTCACTAGTATGAGGTGCGGAGCATCGAAAAACATCTATAATGTTAGATACTTAAATTAATGTAAAAGAATTTGCTTAAATAATACTAAGGATTTGAAAATAACCACGGAGTCAGTATAAGTAAAGCGGAATGTGATTGGCGCTGATAGAAAGGTTGGTTCGATTCACATAATAGAGAATCTCTGCAAAGCAAACTTTCAAAGAGAAACTATCAACCTTCTTTCAAACAATATAGACACCACGAATGAACCCACCAAAAACAAATGAAACAAATAGAGTTCAAAACAAGACAATTATATGATATCAAATTTCAATCAATGATCCAAATTTCAATACTCAACCGACATACCAATACTATAATTAATATAATTAATATAATCCAATTGCTCTTCGTCAACTCCTCCTTAAAATATAAGAAAGCTACTGATTGTATATCATAAAATTATTATTATAATTATTTTATAATTTATAACTTTAAAAAAAATATAATATTCAAAAAAAATAACTATTCATATTGACAATAGGAACCCACGATACAAAATAAATAGATTAACAAACAAATAAGATTAGTGTACTAAGAAAAGTAAACTTCGGAAGACAAACAAATTAAATAAAAATAATAATAAAACTAACTCTCATAATCCATAAACAATAGTAAAAACAACATAAATACATAAAAATAATAACTATCAACAACGCACTATTAAAAATGTACAGCATATAGAATTATAATATCAATAAATAAATAAAAATGCAAGAGTATGAAAAATAGATATAAAAAAACTGGTAATAATGGCTAATAAATAAACCACTTACATTATAAATAACTACATATATAAAAAATAACTCATATAAATAAATTAATGCAATAATAATTAATATAGTTATTAAAATACTATAAAAACATATAAATACATAGAAAAATTCTAAATAGGAGAAAAAATAATAACATAAAAGATAGCTGAATAACAAATGACAAACCAAAACTTAGTAAATCTGTTATATACACTAAAAATATAATATATATATATATATATAAACCATCCTCTTACCAATACTTATCTCACACGACACAATCAACATTATCTCAAAATAGTTTCCATTTCGCCAAACATTAGGTTCAGTCAATACCATAATATAATAATATATCAAACACCCTTACTTAAACAAAAACTACCAGCTACACCTAAAACGAAAACAACAAATACGAAATAGATAAACATAATAATAATTAAAAGTTACAAAACCCCCAACGGGCATAGGTTACTAATTGAAGGAGGGGACCTTATCAAAAGGTAATTATAAATTAATGATCACTGACAGAAAAAAATAAAGAAAAAGGTAATCAAACCTAAGGCCAACATAAAACACCTTGGATCGCTGACTATGGTCGGCACTAAAGCTACCATAATATATAATAATATATAAATGATAAATATAATTAACCAATTTAAAATCTAAAAAAGACTAATTATTATTATTAATTAATTATAAATAAGGAATGCTTAAATATGGATTGCACAACATATATGAGTTTGTATCACCATTAATTATTATTAACATATTTACCCTACGTATACCAATATCAAAAGATTTCTAATGCCTTCATACATATTCCACATCCTCTATACTCTATACTAATTATCTCTCATAACTTAATTAATATACTCTCCCCTATAATTAAAACACCAAATCTACCTATTATATCAAATATTATCATTTTTCCAACATCTTAAAATAAGTTCCATCCACGAATTTAATATAATTAATATAATATAAAATTAAATATTATTAATATATATTATATCTTATATATAAATATTATTTTAATATTAATATTGTTATAAATAAAATTTCTATTATATAAATTAGATATAGTATAATATATAATTAATGATCTATTCAAAATTTTCAATTGTTTAAAAAAAACATACAGAGCAACTACTATGATAATTTATGCATAAAGAAAAGTTATAGATTTCTTTAAAATTAAGACAGGATACTAAGACATCTAAATTAGTTCAGATGAACAATAAATTTAATTTCAACTTAAAAAAATAATACTATTTCGAAAAAATATAATTTAACAGGAATGAATGAAAGAAGATATATTTATTTAGATTTATACCGAACGCGTTTCGTCTCTATATTAACTTGAGACATCTTCAGCAGGGGAAAGATTTTGTAGCAGAAAATATGAGTCATTTAAAAATTTTATAATAATAATTATAATCAAAAAGATGATAATAATTTTAAAGCGTATATAATACATATTAAATTTTTAGTATAAATGATCTGGTCTAGCAGTATTGTTATTTGAAAAAATGTTAAAGAATAAACATACTCAAAAATTAACAAAAAAACAAATATATCGATGAGGAACACCAACAAACATACAAAACAAAGTTAACCACACAAAGCAAAAATACTCTAAATTGGAAACAAATTCAAACACAGGAAGACAAAATAACAAAAAAAAAAATAAAAAACAACAAATGTAGATCGAATTTCAACTATGAAACAAGCGCTAATATTTTCTAACAACATCCAATATCACGGTCCACAGAATATTTACGGGATACGTGAAGAAAAGAATTCACAGAAAATTAAAAAAGAATAATACGTCAAGAGGCTGACAATCTTAAATTCTTCAAAAAACAGAAAAAACAGAAAAATGAAAAAAAAAAAAAGCAACACAAAAACAAAAAAAAACAATAAACCCCACCGCAAATGTAAAATAAAAAATTATCATAGCACAAATGCAAAACCTAATTCATATCAGATAAACAGAAGATACCAGCTCCAAATGAGTCATCCATACGATACTCACATACCTCAATAATAACAATCAAAATATCTACAAAGACCATATCGACAAAAGCCTTACAGCAACCCAAAAACTCTGAACAAGAAAAAAATGTCTAGATAATATATAGAGAACGAACAAAGAGAAAGAGATCATGTATAAAGACACATCTATGTGTCAACTTATCTCTCTTCTTTCCTGCCCTATATATATTTTTCAAAGCTCTATCTCTTAAACTCGATATTACTCAATGATCTGCGTAATATGAATAAGATTCCAAGACAAGTGCAAATTAAAATTCAAAAAATAAATAATATTAATTAATGACATTCATTAATAAATAAAAATTAATATTAATAACTATAATTTTTCACCTTGAAATGTAATTTATAATATTGGTAAGTTATATAACTAAAATTTATAATTAAATTTTAATATAATTAATTAGATGAAATAAATTTTTTTTACTTTATTAATATTTTTCTTTTAGGATTTTCATTATTTCATTAACTCTTAAAATATGTTTGAATTAATTATATATTAATATTATTTATATCTTTTATTAGAATACTATAAAAATAATAAATTGTTCATTATATTATTATTATTATTATATTATTATACATAATTTAATATAAAAAACAATATATATAAATTAAATAATAATTATAAAAGTTTATATAAATTTAAATGATGGTAAAGTTATTATTTTAAAGTTTAAATGAATATTATTAAAGGTATTAATTATTATTATTATATCTATTAAAAAATTATATAATTATTAATATATTATTATTAATTATTAATTTATATATATTATTCTTAAGTAGTACGTATATGATATTTTGCTCTTTCTTCATACGCATGGAATCTGTGCAGCAATATACCCCAGACGTGTGGCGAATAGCAAGTCTCTGTTATGCCAGACAAAGTTCAAACTGCCTATTCCCTTGCCCCGTGAATAAAAAGAAGAGGCAGAAGCGGTCGGTGTATTGTGTATACAAACCATTTAGCACACTATAGCATGGACGTACCAACACTTCTTCCAAATATATCTTTAAATATCTTAACCCATATGTTATCTTGGATAATTCAAAAAACAAAACTGACAGACGGCGCATGCACATCTCATTCATAGATGCTTACAAAAAGGTTAGCGTGTACACATTACTAGACCCAACTCGTATAATATTATAAGGACTAGCATTTCAATATATTATTTATTGGTTGGTAATTAAATGCATTTGAAATACATATCCCATAATTCCATAAATATCAAAAAGAAAATATTGCGTGCGACAAGCCTCATCACAAGAACCAAAATATATTAAACTATTCCAAAACATCACAATCGCTTTGAAGATAACTTAAAGCTATTCCCAATATATAATAAACTCTTACATAGTAAAACATATATATAATACTTATATAATATATATTTCAAAATATTATAACATAATAAAATATACTATATATATATAATATATTAAAATATAATTATATATAACCCACACTCATCAATATACCACTCATATAAATATAATATCTATATATTAATTAAATATACATTCAAACTATAAATTAATTTCAAAATATAATCATACTGAATATAATAATGAAATATACATAATTTGACATCCATATATACTAAAATATATATAACTATATGATTATATAATATATATAAAATGATTATAGTTTAACTAACCTAGTAATTAAAATATAATATATATATTATAATAATTTATAATATAAATAATAATATTATATAATATATTCTAATAATAATCATATAAATACATAAATTATCATATAATATACTAATACAATAACCATATACCTCATATTATATTTAACTATAATTATTTACTCAGTAAAATATCAACTATATATATATATACCAATACAAAAATTTATATATATAGATGTAAAAACAAAAATAATTATAATATATTACAGGTACTATGAAATAAGGCAGCCTTATACGTAAGGCATTGCCACTATTTAGTCATAGCAGGGGAACA
The DNA here is from genome assembly GCA_015478945.1 of Trachelipus rathkii. Classification (NCBI taxonomy): domain Eukaryota; kingdom Metazoa; phylum Arthropoda; class Malacostraca; order Isopoda; family Trachelipodidae; genus Trachelipus; species Trachelipus rathkii. The sequence goes on from JABUQX010022840.1 coordinate 95,828, forward strand.
ACTCATAACTTCTAGAGCAATTACCTAGATTCAGAACGAGAGATACGAACACCTACCTAACCCTTCCTTTGCAACTTAGTTGCGCTCCCGTTGAGCCATGGTTGAAAAGCATAAAGAAAAATAACAGAATTTCTGAGGGAGATTTAAAAAGCTTATCGAAAATGAAAAAAAACAGCTAAAAAAGATCAAAGGAGAAAAGACAAAGTTTTCTAGCAGTCTTGCTTATGATAGCCATTTTCATCTTAATTAACTTTCTTTTTACCTTTTACTTCATAATTTAATTAAGGTATAATGAAAACCTTTATTAAAATATTATTATTAATATTATTATTATTATTATTATATTATTATTATTATTATACATTAATTATTGTTGTTTTCATGATTAGTAGAAGTTTCTTTTATTATATTTTTAATACTAAGGATTTATTACTCATTTGAAAATTGAATTATTCTTACTTATAAATTACTTATTAATATTTCTTATTATTATTTTTATTAGACACTTAGTTTATATTATAATTGAAACTTCATTATTATTTAATCATTATTTTATTATATATATTAATAACATATTAATATATTTTAATTATAATTATTATTAAAAGGAGAGAGGTCAGTTACTTATGATCTTGCGCCGTATTTTCTGTTTAATATCATCTAACATTATAATATAATATTATAATTAATAAATTAATATAATTAATTAATTAAATAAATAATTATAATAATATAATATAAAATGGTTTTAATTAAAACATTGACGAATAATTTAATATAAATAATAATAATTAGAATAAAAATTCCTCATCTTAAACATAAAATATACAGCAGGTTTATTTAATTAATAATTAATTTAAATATAATAATAATATGAATAATAATAATAATAATATAATACTGACTAATTAATAATTACAATATAAGGAGTACATAATAATAAATTATAAATGAAAAATAATATTAATAAATAATTAGGCAAATAGCTGAGTTTTAAACATAGCTATGACGTAATAATTAATACATACCACTCCCCACTAACCCAACTAATCTACTCAACCTCCATACGATAACTCACTACATCCTAACACATCAATCACTCAATCCCCCACCCCCCCCCCCACTAAAAATCCTCACCTCATCAACTCCAACCATGCCTATGCTCGACCACCACTCACACCACGCTATTTTGTCCACTTGCCTCACGAATCCTCAGTTTCGCGAAAACTCCTTAGATTACAACTGAATAAAATCTAGGATAACAAATATGAGGATATGACATATATTCTCTTAGGGGAAAAGCATTCTGAAAGATGGGTATGAAACAAAGTGTGATACACTTTCTTGGAAAAAGGTTACTTTAATAAAAATGAGGGCGAGGGGGGAAAATGATCATATTGAATAAATTGAACTATCAAGAGGGGAAAAAACTCACATATTAAAAAAATAAAAGCAAAAAACTATTAACAAATCAATTCCAACGGGCTAGCGGTCCAATCTGCTGCTTATTACGGAAGATAAAGCAGAGAGGAATACCAAAGAGAAACAATTTAGAAACTCGCACGCGAACAAAAGTCTCGCAATAAATGAGAGGAAAACAAAATAAATTACAAAAGTAGAGGAAACTAGAAGAAGCAAGCAAAACACACACAGAGCTTCAGAATTACTACCAATCTGCTCTCGTATTCAGAGTCCTCTCCTCCCAACGTAACACACAATACTAGGAGTCTTGCGTAATACAAATAAGATAGCTGAAACGGACTCGCAAAAAGCCTCCTCGCTATTATGAGAACAGGAGGAGAAGGAGAATGCTAGATAACGCGTGCGGACGAAAGTCCGAAAGGCGTGAATAATTGACCTAGAATGGAGGAGAAGGAAATAAGGGAAGAAGGAAAGGAACGGTAAAAGGGATATAAAATAATAGGGGAAATACGGTTACACATCCACAATTATGAGATAATGACAGCTGGTTGAATACCCTCAATAACTCGGGATAAAACCATCCCTCCATCTCAAACTTCCTAAACCTCGAAAACAATAAATACACGAAAACATATTACGCCAGTAAATAATAGAAAATTAATAGATATTGATAAACAAATAAATGATCAAAACATAAACAAATTATATGTTTAAAAATAAATTATTAAATTACTAATAAAATAAATCGTAACCTAATATAAATTAAAACAACAAACAGTATACTAATATATATAATATAATCATTCGGACCCATTAGCCTACTCAATGCTAGGGAGATTATCCACAGAAACCAGCACAAAACCATAAGTCCGTAATAGTTAGAGTACAGCAGGCGTGTTATCCGGACCAGAGCGACAGAAAACTGTGCCAAAAGGGATTGCGAAAAACCACCGACAGCGGCCAGCGGAGACCAAGAGTATTCTCTTGCTAACCCATTACTCTATAATTTTACAGAACACGACTGATATACGAAGCTGATGTAGATCAATAAAGTTCAGCAGTATAAGCTGGAATATAAGTCTACTAAGTCATAAACCATATAATTACTAATATAAAATAATCAAATATACAATACATAATAATAAAAAAATCCGCAAAATTAACCTTAAACCTTCCGAAAAATCACAAGAAAAAGATAAAATATACACGCCAAGATAAGACAATACCTTCAACATAATAGAATGAAAACAACAGGCTAGCTACATTTATATCTTCAAGTAACTCATCATCACGACCAACACTCACAATAAAAGATAAGAAAAAAAAATAATTAATATAAACATAAAAATTATTAACTAATTCGCATATAAACATAGTAGAATTAAATGATACAGAAAGATAATCTACGGTAATGATTCAAACGGTATTATAAAATATATTATAATTAATTGAAGTAATTCGGTTAATTTATATAAATCCATTTATAAAATAATATATTATAATATATATATATATCACATATAATCAATAAATAATAATATAAATAAATAAAAAATAAAAATAATAATATAAAATCATATAATATAATATAATAATAATTAAAATAAATAATAATAAAATCAATATTTTAATAATAATAAATAATATATAAATATATATAAGGAAGGTGTAAAAGCAAAGTGAGTTATAAAGGGTAGGAAGGTGGCTAGTGTCAATTTAAATCATTGCGTTATGATGCAAAATGTGAACTGAGTTTAAAAGTGACAAACATAACACTTCGGTTTTCTAATGAAGGGCTCTCGTTCGCATACGAAGTTAGAAAAATACAATAAAATAGTATGTCTGGTAAGTGAAACATAATGGTGTGGCAACTAACAAGAGATTATAGACATAATAACGGCTAATCAAAACATGTATAAGAAACCAAAGCACCAGCCATGGGCAATCTCTCTAAAGGAAGAATAGATACTAAGGTGATAAGAAAGTAAAAAGAAAAATCTCTTTAAATTAGAGAGAAAAAACATGAAATGTCGTAATGTGTTGACACTAAAGAGATATGTTGAAGATATTGAGAGGAAAATGAAAGACAATTGAGAATAAAGAAAATTATTAAAGAAAAGGATTATAACCGAGCCATATCGCAAAAAAAAGGAAAATGAATATAAGAAATTGGTTCTGGTAAGTTTTAATGTAAAACAATGTGAGAAAAAAAAAAAAAAAAATATGTGCTGGGAATCGATCAGTTGGGAGAACAAAAAAAATGATTGAAGTAAAATAAGGAATCTCTAGAAGAGGAAAGAAAATCGTAGATAGATATATAAGATACAGACGCAAAGAGATGAAACGGAACACTGAAATAATATATAAAATCCACACGAGAGTGGAACCAAACCATGGGACAGACACAACCCGGGTCCAAGGCTATTTATCAAAAAAAAAAAACTGTTGAGCTAAAAAAAAAAATCGCGAAAAAAAAAAAAAAAAAAACACAAACCTAAAAAAACAGAGCGTCTCTATCGTCAAAAAAAAAAAGAAAGAGATAAAGAACACAAAAATCTCCATTTGACAGAGAAGAAAAAAGACTCAAATCCAGTGAACAGATACGAAACCAACCCAGACTAATGCGCACAACAACAAAAAAAACAGGTAAATATCTTCAACTCACATAGAAACCCCCAAACACGGCCTCAACATCACAAACAATCTCAGGGATGAACACAACCCCACACCCCACAGAAAGAACCCATCAGGGGAGAGACCAAAGAAGACGAAAAAAACAGAGCCCGCGCGCCCCCCCCTCGCTACCCGCCCTCCCCTCCCCCACCACTCCTCAGCAAAAAAAAACAAAAACAACCAAAAAAAAAAAAACAAAGAAAATGGAAGATACTACAGTAATAAATTAAACAATAAAAAATCTTAACGAAATTATTCATCCCGCAAAAACCAAATACAACCAAAATCCAACAGTAAATACGCAAAACACCCTAAATATACTAAAAACAAACCACAAAAATTGTGAAACGCAAAAAAAACCGAACCAAATAGTGAAACAGAGCGCAACAAAGAATGAGAAACACAATAAATAATCAAATATACATAATAAAACTCAAATAAAATAATCTTAAGTCCATTAACTTTAGTTAGGTCTTTAATTCTTCTAATAACAAATAGATATCCCAGTTCTATATTACAATCACCTACATAGAAAAGCACTATTAACATAATAAAAAATAATAAATAATCTACCTCATAATCCACCTTACAAATACTCTGACAAAAAAAAAAAGTCAATAAAAATATTACCTATAAAAAAACTCTAAAAATAGTCAAATCACATAAGCAATAAGAGTCATTTACATAAAGATTAAAAACTATTTAAAAATAGATATTATATAAATAATAAATATATCATTATAATAATAACATAACTATAAAATAAATAAAAAAATATATATAATAATTAATAAAAATAAATTAATAATAAATATATAATAATACACATAACATTTACACCCAATCATATCTTATTATCTAATTTGGACACGTATTTTTAAAATAATAAATAACAACAAATTATAATATAATATATGTAAAATATAATGTAAAAATATCAGATATTAATAAAAAAATAAATATATAAAAGTACAAACTAAAGATACAAAATGATCTCTATCATAAAAATTAAATTAATAATATAAAATAGTAAAAATATAAAATAAATAATTAATAAAATAAATAAATTAAAAAATAATATATAAATTATAAATTTCAATAATATAAATATATAATATAAATAATAAAATAATAAATATAAAATAAATAATATAATATAATAATAAAAATAAATTTATAATAAAAATATATAATAATAAATAAATTTTATATATAATATATGATAAAATAAATATAATATATATAATATATCATACAATGTATAGTAAGTGAACAAAAATAAGAAAAACAAAACATAAAATAAAAATCTAAAAGAAAATAATACCGAACTAAAACTCGAGATCTTCAAACTCGAAAAAAAACAACAAAATAAAAATAAAAAATACAATACTCTATACAAACAACAACTCCCAAACAAAATTATACTGTTCAAGCTGAAGAATCATCTACCTCTACAACAACAACAACAATGGGTCAAATTAAACAACCAAATAATACTTTATCACATTCTCCAACTAACATCAAACCAAAGCACCAATAAATCCTCAAAATCAACAATACAAACCAAACAACACAAAAAGAGACAATCGCGTAAATTCCACCACCTAACTAAGACTGCACACGTTTTAGAATACAGCAAAAAAGCCAAAATAAAAAAAAAAATAACATACATAAAAACCATAAAAAGAAAATAATAATCAACAAAAAACAAACACTCTAACACTATATTAATATTTACTTAGATAATAAATTTAATAAGATAATATATATAATTATATATATATATATGTATAATATACTATATATATATTATAAAATAATATATATAATAATAAAATAATAATAATTAATATTATTTTTATTATATAAAGATGTATAAATAATATATAATAATAATATATAAATATAATAAAAAATATAATAAATAAATCAATAATTATAATATATTATAGTAATATAAAATAATAATTAAAATAATAATAAAATAATAATATAAATATTATAAATACATTTATATTATATCTATTTTAATTAATTAAATTATTTTTAATATATAGAATCGAAATATAAAAATAATAAATCTAAAAAAAATAAAATCAACAACAAAACACCAAAAGCAACAATAGTATAATATAATATAATCAAATAATAATATATAAAATAAATAAAATAATAAATAAATAATAGATATTATAAATTAATAATAAATAAAATATTATAAAAAAATAATATTAAAAAACTCCTGAACAAATAACCTAATGAAATGGGTTTATCAACTATAAATATAAAATAACAACATTACCACGCTTAAATAATCTCACAAAATATACACATAATATAAACAATAATAACAATTAAAAAAAAAGTAAAAATATAAAATAAAATAAAAAATATACAATAGATCACAATACAAATATATATATATAGATAAATAAAAACAAAATACAATCTATATAACATACAACGCAATAATAAATTTTGAAACATAATAATAAATATAAAATATTGCTAAACAGTATTAAATATAAGCAAATACACAAAAACATACATAAATAACAATACCACAATTCCAAAAACTACCAACCTCAACGCAAGGCTATTCAATAAAATATACCCATCATCTCAGTATCTCATCAATTAATCTAAAAATCATAAACCAAAATAATTTAATTAAAAGCTATTTTAATTAATATAAAAAAAAAAACTCAAAATAATATATAATATATATATAATAAAATATTATATTATAAATAATATAAATATAAATAATATATTAAAAATATAATATATATAAATATATAAAATATATAAATAATATTAAAATATAAATTATTTTATAAAATAATTAAAATAATAATAATATAGACATTTATATTAATAATTATATATAATTATAGTTATTATATATATAATTAATTTAATGATTTTAATTTTCCTTATAAAATAGAAATAGGAAACAAAATATACATTACGACTTGAACGAAAGTGATACTTGATACAATATGATAACTTTAAATGCTAAAGTTTTCCTGGAGGATCAAGTATAGACAAAGGATTATTTTAATGCATCCTTATCGAATATTACATATTATTCAAAAAACGCTCGTTTCACTAAAAAAATAAACTATATGTATTTCAATTAGAAATGAAATTATACAAAACGATCACCAAATCACTAAATACGCTACAGAAAAGACGGTATGTGAATGTGTGTGTGTATGTGAAGGATGCATATTGTAGTAAGTATGATGCGTAAAGTGTGTGTAGTAGTCTAGGTGAATGTAGATTGACTATCAGCAGGTAGTGCAAGTGTTATAGTGTAGTTAGTAGAAACTCACAGTAAGATTGAAAATGTTAGATCTTGTTTAGTTGGGTTAGAATAGTTGAGAAAGATATGACAAAACCTATATAATTTAAATATAGATTTATTCATTTGTATCACAAATTTTTTTAGTTTCTTACAACTCCTCATGAGACCGTTACTTCTT
>JABUQX010022841.1:0-40718 GCA_015478945.1 Trachelipus rathkii
AGGAGGATTAGTATAAAATAATACTTATTATCACTATAATTATAAGTTCCAAAATAATGTTATATAACTCTCACTCTCACGTAAATGAGTGGTATATACTTATATATATTATTAATATAGGCGTAATAGAATTAATTGTATTATTATTTTTTATACAATATATTTTTATATATACATTATATTATTAAAGATAATATATAATTATTATAGTACTCAGGTAATCTTATTAATATATATTGTGAGATATAATTAATATTTTTAGTATCGTACACTATATCATATTATTATATATTATTAATATATATATTTATATAAATGAGTAGGTAAATATATATATAATATATATATAATATATTTATGTTTAGATTTGAATACAGCCATTTTTAATTATAAAATTGATGTAATTCCTGATGATAAATTTGAATATTATTCGATGGTGGGGAGCATAATAAGATAGGTATTTGGGGGATGAGGTCAATTAGTAAGGAGGAAGGTAATGGGTAGGTGAGACAAGGTGAAGAATGGAAGATCTGCAGGTATAGATGAAATTACCTAGTGAAATGATCAATCTAGGAAGAATCGGAGGCGAGATGATGATGATGGATTGGAATTGGTGTAACAAAGCGTTTTATGGAGGCATAAAGTTCAACGCGGGATTGGAGAGAGCAGTTTAATCAGGTATTCCCTTATATATATTTAGATGTAAGGGAGAATAGCGAGAACTGTAGTAATTATAATGTGGAATATACTTTATACTGTATTATGTTGTTAGGAAGCAAAGAATACATGCTAGTATTTTTGGTCGTTATAAGAGTATCGTTCGAGTTTTGACACTGAATTCGAGAGCTGCATGGTGAGAACAGGTGGCGTTTAAGGGAGTAGGTAGAATGGATGTGTGGATCAGATCTTTGGCATTGAACAAATGATTGAGAAAATGAGGGAATATAAGTCAGGCATGAATATATTTTTATAGATTATTGCACCAGGCGATTGATAGGATATTATAGGAGCTCTCATGTAGGATTGTTAGTTATGAGGTAAGTTGTTTTTGGTGTATTATAGTCCTCAGATATGGAACAAAAGTATTATGCACGATACACACATAGGAGAGCAGTGATGTGAAGGATAAATGGTGTCATTAAAATGATTTTGTTTTTAAAGGGCACAGAGGGAGGGATGTGTTATTATCTCCTTGGTTATTTTATTTGTTTATGAACAGTTATTTAATTAAGATATTTGAGAACACTACTTCTCAATTGAACAAAATGAATGAGTGGGTTAAAGGGTGCCCTACCTATTATATGCGAATGTAATTTGTGTGGGTGTGGTTGCATCTTTGAAGAGAGTTTGAGATGATTGGTAGAGAGATTTGGCAGGATGGGTATATTCAGGAGGGGTTTGAAAGTAATGAGCGTATTAATGAGGATAAGGTTAACGAGGTGGTGAGTGAGGACCAGTCCCTCGGTGTAAAGTTTATGTAAAGATGAGCTTATCTAAGTCGAAGTTTAATAATTAAGTTAAAGATATTTACGGAGATAGAAGTTAGAGACAATGTGAATTGAAAGATGAAAAAGAGTGGATATAACACGTAGGTAAAGTTGGTGAATTTGCGGGAAGTGGTGGCTGTTGTGTCTGTTACCTCGATAGGTGATGTAAAACGCTTACTTAAGTCTATAAGGGTAGCGACTAAGGTTAGTGCATTGAGGCTCTCTCAACTGAGGGTATGGTGTGTTACCCATGTGTTAGTATACAGGAGTGATTACACTCCCGAGATTTAGGAATATTAAGAGTATAGATCTAAAGTTCAATGTGTGCAAGATGGTAAAATCATTAAGGGTGGTGTATAAAGGTGTGAGAATTTTGATAAATAAGGAATTAAAATATTTTTTATGAGAGATAATTATGATCTCAATGAAGGTGGTAATATGAGAATAGGTAAATGTAAGTGCGTTGAGATGGTTTGGTATCATCGGTCCGCACTACTTCTGTATGCAAATGTGGCCACAAAAGGGTAGAGCGACGGAAGCTCGCTTGAGGCTTCAAGGGTGCGGTTTCGATATTCCTAGTTTCGGGATACCTAGGTATTTGGAGGAATTACCTAGAAAGTTTCCCAACCTTCCTTGAATTAGGGCTATTCTAGGTTGGAGTTGTGTAACCATTATTTATTAAAAAAATGTGGAGGATGTGTATGATACGTCGGTTGTTATTGTGATGTATAAGTCGGTGAAGTGTGGTGTGGTTGTAAATCGACCGGCTGGAGACCGAAGAAAAAGTGGTTTGAGTAGGTAAAGAAATGCCTGGAAGAGAGAAAATGTGAGTTTGGCAGTTGGCGAGAAGAAGGGTGCATATAGGTAGTTTGAAATGACGAGGGGTATTTTTTTTTTTTTTGTGAGTTGGGTATGGTTGTGGCCACCCTGGGCCAGGGAATTGTACCCTAGCACTCACCGAATATGTCTTATATTTTGTGAGGACCAGATGCAAAGTCCTGTGTAGTACATTATAAGGGTGGATTTTTCTGACTGCGAACGCAGTTTTTCTCATTCTAATAGGCATAAGAGTGTGGAGCGGTAATTGTTGCTGGATTCTTTCGAGACTTCATGAGTAATTTATCTCTTTCTATCTACTACTGTTTTCCGAATTGCAGTTGTCACGCTCCTTACCTTCCAGTCTAGGGGAGGAAAAGGTTGTAGTTATTCAGATTTTTGTTATCAAAAGGGTTGTGGAGATCGGCTTACATTAATAATTGGTCTCACAGACGTTCTTGAACTCCACCCCTTTTGAAATACCCGATTATTCACAGTTTATCCAGACTTCACCATTTACTGCTTTTGAAAATTTACGAACTCCGTACTCCATCCTCTTCAAAATTACCGACTCAGACTACAGCCACTCTTTACAAAATTGCCGACTCCGACTCCACTCTTTTCTAAAACTACCGTCTCCCCGACTCCGACTCTTCACAACCCTGGTATTATGTTATTTTGTATAATTATTTTATTTTTTTATATATTTTTGTGTGGTAACATACTTGCAACACATTTGGGGATCACTAACTCCAATCTTTATCGTTGTGGTACATGGAGCCCTCACATGAAAATTTAGGTTAGTCATCCAAATTGAGAACGCTTAATGGTATACATTGTACACTGTGCGAAACTCATATTGGTTTCCTTAATCAGATGCTTTGACTCATGATGAATATATATAGTATATTAAATATATTCAAATATATTATTTAGTTATATATATCTATAGAATATAATATAGTATATGATAAATAATAGTGGGTTATGTAATATTATATATTATATAGGAACAGACATACAATTTCGAGCGAGTAAAGTTCGCAAATTGTAGAACGAGAGTTAAAGTATATTTTGAATATGCGAGACGTTGTATACATCAATGGTTATATATTTATATATATTATGTTACTCTCGTTATACTTGGCATTTCAACATCACTTAAAGGTTCACTATATAACTTTAGTTGTTCTAATATATTATTATATTAGGAAAATACTATTATATATATATATAATTTATATGATATATTTATTATTTATAATTTGACTATATTATAGATATAGTTATATATATATATTTATATTAATTCCTAGTATAAAAGAAAAGGGGTAGTTAGTACGTTATTTAATATAGGTATATATATATTTTTATATGTCAATTTCAAAAGTGTTCAACACACCACCTATTATACCTTATAATATTATACTTATTATTTAATGATAATTATATCTGGGCCGAATCATATATAATGTATATATATATTTATTATGCATTGTTTATAAATATGTATAATAAAACAATAATAGTTATATTTATATATTAACGTATTTTATAGCTATATATAAGTAAGTTATATTCCGTAGGCTTTATTTATAAAATCCCAGAGAGTTTATCGGAGGCAAAAATTTCAGTATATTGAGGATATTGATAAAAATATTGTGGGTAAAATATGAGTTTATTTTGGTATCGTGTGTTACTGTACCTTAGTAATTTTTTGGTGTTGGATGCAGTGTAATTTGGAAGAAAGGTGGAGGTAATTGGGTAGAAGGTAAAAAATTTTAAGAATGGTAAGTCTGCAGGTAAAGATGGAATTACTGGTGAATTGATCAAGATTGTAGGCTAGATGGTGATTGAATGGATTTGGAATTTGTATATAGCAAGGAGTATTGTATTGGAGGGTATAATTCCAAAGGATTGTTAGGAAAGGCAGTAGATATGTTATCCTTATAGTAAGGTAAATTTGTGGGAATAGGGTGAACTATTATTGGACCTTTATACTGAAATATAGTTATGTGTGAGTGTTGTAGGGAAGATATATATATACTAGTATTTTGGTTGAAAGAGTGCATCGATTAGCAAAGAATAAGGTGCATTTAGAATTGGTAGAGTGTAAATCCAATTTTTATATTGAAACAAATGGTTGAGAAATTGAGGGCGAAGAAGAATAAATTGTATTTAAGTTTTATGTACTTGCAATAGGCGTATGACAGGATTAATAGGGAAGCTCTTTGTCAGGTCTTAGTGATAAATGGTGTTGGTGGTAGGCTTCTGAATGGAATCAAAAGTGCGTGTATGACGAAGGTGAAGAGTGTGTAAGAATTAATGGAGTTGAAAGTGATTGGTTTAATATTAATAGCGGCGTTAGGCAGTTGTGTTGTTTCCTTGGTTACTTATTTTATTTATGGATTGGGTGATGAAAGAATTAGAGGTGGGGGAGTAGGTGAATGCGTTAGAATGATGGTGAATGGCAGAGAGTAGAGAGTGCCCTGCTTTTTGTTTACGGATGATTTGGTTTTGTGTGGCACTTCTGAAGAGAATTTGAGAGGATTGGTAGAGGGGTTTGGCAGGGTGTTCAAAAAGAGGGGTTTGAAAGTAAATGTAGATACGAGTAAGGTTAGGGAGAGATACGCTCGAGAAGAACCAGTTGAAAGTTTCATAGTTATTGAAACCTGGTGAGCCAATTAGAACAAGTATCTGTGTTTAAATATTTTAGGATGTAATATCTTGATGGATAACCATGGACGGATGGTGCACTTGAGTGTAGTTAGGAAAGTTGTGAATAGTAGGAAGTTGGCTGATGCTATTTAATCCTTGGTTGATGTAAAGTGAATAAGCCTAGAACGCGCTAGAGTTTTACATGCGAGTATGTTGTTACCTGTGCTAATGTATAGTAGTGAAACTATGGTCTGAAATAAGAGGTACAATCTTTGGACAGTGTTAAGTGTGAGAAGAGGTAATAAAATGAGGAATAAATGCATTATGGAGTTGTGTGGTGTGAAGAAAGGCGGCTTAAATGAGAGAATAAACGAGAGTACATTGAGATGGTTTGGTCATATTGAAAGGAATAGTCCGCGTTTCAGGGGGTTACTAATCGATGTTTACGTGCGAGTTAGCTTTGTTGGAATCGAGACTCTTCTGGAAGACAAGAAAAGAAAGTGTATTAGAGCTCAGTAAAAGATGTCTGTATAGCCAAAGGAATGTCAGTTTTTGAGCAAAGACGAGAAAAAGGTGCATGATATTAGTGAATGGCGGGGTTTTTTGTGAGTTAGATGAGAAATGAGTTTGGATTGTGGGACCTGGCGCCATGGGGATAAACCACATTAGAGATGAGATACCACAGTGAGGGTCCATCACAGTCTCATGAAGCCCTACGGTGACGGTAAAGGGAGGTGTTTTCTTTCCGACTTACGTTCACGTTCTTAAACTCTTTTCTGTTTATCTGGTGATGCCTTCATACTGTGCAACAACTCACACAAACGCACAATTCAGAGGAATAGGAAATAGATCAAAATTTATTTAATAATAATAATAATAATAATAATTGAATAATAATAATAATATAATAATATAATAATAATAATAATAATAACTATAACAATAATAATTATATATATATTAATAACTATAATACTATAATTTATATATATATATATGTATATATATATATATAATATATATATATATTTTATTATATATATATATATATATATATATTAATCTAATATTATAATTATATTCTCTTTTTTTCTCATTCATGACTACCTTTATAATATATATATATTATATTATATTATATGGATATATATTAATCAGCTTTTGGCCTGTGCTCTTGGAAGATGCTTTACCTCTGCTTCAGGCTCCAAGCCCAGTAATAACAGTTGATCAAACTTACAAGCTAATGTATTGTCTCCATAATTTGTCAGTCAATGCGGAGGACAGGCAAGTGTTGATTTTTTTTCATTGTGATAAAATATTTTGAAACAACGTATGCTCTAAAGATTTGAATGGCCTGTGTTCAGTGTAGGACTGATAACTCTTTACCTTCATCTTTCTTTCACTAGTCTCATAGAGTCCGAAGAATAGTTGTGTGTGAATGATTCAATATTAGCTAATATTGCTAATAATTGCATGTATAGAATACTCTCTGAATTTAATTTAAATGCGTTAACTAGTTTATTGATGAGGAGAAAGTTGTGAATGATAATAAGGTGACTGGTGCAATTAAATCCTTGGTGAATGATAATTTAAGCGACTTAAATCCTTTGAGTGCGTATAATTGATTTTGTACATGCACCGGGTAACATTTTGTAACCCAAAAGACAAATAGGTGTATAATAAATACCCTTTACAGCAACAAAATAATGATGTTGCGGGAATTATAGAGGTATAGATCTATTAGGTTAAAATTGTTCATACGGATTATCCTTGGGGCTTGTATGTGAAAGAGAATTGAGTAAAATGAGGGAAACTTGGTGTGAAGAAAGGCGTAATCAATGGGATATAGAATGGGCCTTGAATAGTCAGTTGGTTTAAGCGGATATAATAGAGGTGAGTTTGTTTATTGGGGAATCGGGACCCTAGGCTGAGTTTAGAGCTGAGGAGAAAAGTGGATTGAGTCAGTAAAGGAATATCTGAGAGAAAGGAATGTGAGTTTCTGGTACAGAGCAGCGAGAAGAAAGGAATAGCGTAATTGGGTGATAGAATAGTGGTTGTATAAAAGTGCGAATCTTTTGTGAGGGGATATGGTATTAGTTTAGGCCGGCTTGAATCCAAGGAGGTGAACCCATACACTTGACTAGATGATACCTTTGACAGTGATGAGTGTTGCCGTCGTCGTCTTATGAAGCCCTAGGTGGATTTTCTCACTACAACTGAGTTCTTTACTTAATTGGATACTGGAGGGCGGTAGGGTTGTGAGGGCCTTATCTGTTTCTACTTAGTCATGTTCTTATTCTATCTTCTTGTTTTTGCGGTTTATGCTGCGAACCTCATTCAAAATCTGGGCAAATGAGGTAGTTGATAATAGAATGTTAAACTAATATAGGGTATATAAGTATTTATATATAGTAATAATGATAGGCTAAATATAAATATAAGATATATATAATATAAGTATAACCCACCTTAGGAGGTATTCTATATATATTCTAATTTTTATTATTCGATCAGTATATAGTATATAATAGAATATATATAATAAATATGTATTAAATATATAATATATAACTATATTATTATACTATTTGATTATAGTTATTCAGACAAGTGGAGTTGAATATACACTCCTATATAAGCTAATGAAAAGAAGATTTCAAAAGAGAAGATGTATTGGGAAATATTATACTAAAATACACCACTAGGAGATAAAAGAAGAGCATGAAATAGAATTCAGTTGGTGGGATTGGAGGATGAAAGGGCGCTTTACATTGGGCAATAGGAAACTCTTCTGGAGTCAAGCACAAAGTAAGAATAGAAGCAAGAGACAGCTTAGAATATATTATAATATAGGGATCGGTGCTTTCGTACTGTATAAAATTTGGAAATGCGAGTGGCAGTGTGGAAGGACACTTAAAACTATCTGTTATTTACCACAATATGGTCAGTAATGAAGATTGTGTATGTAAAGTGAATGAATGATTAAGGTTGTTTGATGGTGACAAAAGACTGAATAGAGTATTTTTTGGGGCATGGGCCTATATAGTAGAATTTTAGGGAGAAGAGAATAGAGAGCCAACAGATTGCAATAGTTATGGGTAGAGTTGTTAGAAAAGTTTGCACAGATGGTATAATGAAAAATTACTAGTGAAATGATCAAGAACTGGAGGCGAGATGGTGATGTAGATTGATTTGGAAGTTTGTGTACACCAGCTTTGGTATAGGAGGAGGTGATGAGTTCCGAGTATTGGACACGAGAGGCAAATTTTAAATAGTTAACGCTTATAGTAAGCGAACAGGATAAACTGTAAGGCATTATATTGGGAATTTAGGTTCATTGAGTGTTGTTTAGGAAGATGGATTAATGCTGGAATTTCAGATCGAAAATTGTGCGGTACACGTTAGTGTACTGATATTGACTGCACATTGCGCTGAAGAGGAAAAGGTAGACATTTTAGGAAGTTGGTAGATGATGTGTGGATCAAATTCTTTACATTGAAACTAATAATTTAAGAAAATTCTGTTGGGACGAGTTAGAAAGTTTTATATAGGTTTTAATGGATGAAAGGAGAGGAGTGTTGTAGTGGGATGGGATATAGGGAAGTCTCATAAAGGTGTGTTAGGATGGCACTAGTAGTTGGTGAGGTAGGCTTCTGAATGGAATCAGAAGTATGTTGGAGTGATTTAATGAAACGCGTGTTAGACGAAATTGAAGTAAAATGTGATTGGTGGATGTTGATGAGGGAATGTATGTTTTAGGGATATTATTGAAAACCAACCCTCTTGGTTTCTCTGGGGCTGTTTATGGTATTGAATGTAGAGATGGGGAGGTGGCAGGAAATGAGAGAGAGTGGAGGTGAGTGGATGGTAAGCCATGGAGTCTACTAACCTCTATTTATATGCGGATGGATTTGAATTTTTGAGTGGCGAATCCTGTAAGAGCTTATGAGAGGATTGATATATATAGAGGGTGTGTAGGAGGAGTTTGAGTAATACAGTAGATAAGAGTAAAGAGTTAATAGTTTTGTCCAGTGAAGACACAAAATCTCGGTTGTGAATGTTATGTTTATGAGTGTGAGTGCAGCTGGAACACAGTGTCAGTTTAAATATTTAGCGACACATGTTGGGGAGGTGAAACAGCGGAACATGGATGATGCTATGAGTGTAGTTAGGAAAAGTTTGTTGAATGGCACGGTAAAGGTGGCTGGTGCAATTAAATCGCTTGGTGAGATCATGTTAATGGACCTAAGTCTCTCGAGTGTTCGTCTACGGGTCTTACAATAATAGTGGTTGTTACCTTATATATAATTTATAGTAGTGAGACTATGTGCTGGCATTATGAGTTTGTTATAAAGAGGTACTAGAAGTTCAATTGTGAATTCAGATGGAATTAGCTATTACCCAATTTAGGGGCGTAGCCCCTATTATTGTGTGAAAAGAATTATAAAATAGGAATGATTATCTTGAACGTAGATGTTTGTGTGGTGTGAAGAAAGGGGTAAATGGAGAATAAATCGAAAGTAATGTTGAATGGTTTGGTTCACCGTTGGAAAGGATGAATGATTTTTAGTGGCTTGGTATAAGCGGATGTATATGTGGAAGTTTAGTGTGTTGGGAGGAACCGATCAGAGAGCTGGGAGACCGAAGAGAAAGTGGATTGAGAGGCGAGAATAAAGGGTTATGTCTGCAATTGGAGAGAAATGTGAAGTTTGGGCAGAGGCGGAATAAAGGTGCATGATAGGAGAGATGGGGTTTTGTATGGGGGCATGGTGTGGCCCAAGCTGGGCCAAAGGGATATGGACCCTTAACATTGACGATTCTATAACCCATATTTGTGAGGGTCCGTCGTCGATCCCTGAAAAGTTTAGGTGGATTTTTTCTGTCCTGTTTGACGAGTCTTTCACTACATTTAATTTGGTTACAAGAGGGGGCGGTAAGTTAACTTGATAAAATGATAGAGTGTTAGTGAGGAGAGCTTGGAGATAACCCTTCGAAAGTCTGCATCACACTCTTCGAGAGATAATGTATAGAGGTATAAGTAGAATAAAATTATTTAAATCGTATATTTTTTGGTTAATGTAATAGGACTAAGTCTTGAGTGCGCTAGGGTTCACATGAGGGTATTGGTATGTTGTTACCTTCGTTATTGTATAGTAGTGAGACTATGGTCTGGAATAAGAAGTATAGATCTAAAGTTTCCAATGTGTTCAGATGGACTAACTTAGGGGGTGTGCTAGGTTGTGAGAAGAATTGATATTAAACCACTCGATGGAATTGAACTTTTATTTAGAGAGTATTGTGGCTGGGTGAACAGCAAAGGTTGTAAAATAGATAGTAATAGAAATGAAGTACTGTTGGAGATGTGGGTTTGGTCATTATTGGAAAGGAATGAATGATAGTCGTGAACCTGGTACGGATGTATAGTGGCTTGAGTGTTGTTGGGGACACGATCCGGCTGGGAGACCAGAAAAAAGTGGATTGAAGTCAGTAAAGGCTAATGTTTGAAGGAGAGAAATGTGAGTTTGGTAGAGGCCAGAAGAAAGGGTTATCACAGGAGTGAATGGCGGGGGTTTTGTGAGGGGAACGTCACATTGGTGTGGCCCCAACCTGGGCGCAAGGGAGAACCCTTACACTCGACGATCTACCAAGTGGAGTTTTGTCTAATGCTGTCCCATGAAGCTTTTTAGGTGTGGATTTTTTCCTGACTGACGTATTGAGTCTCATCTAATAATTGCGTACTGGGAGGGGGGCCGGCAAGGCTAGGCTTTCTTTTCGACTTATGTCATTGTTCTTCTACTGCTTTTCTTTTCCGAATGCTCGATTTAACACGCACACCTTACTCCTCATTCTTGAGTTTAACATATTAGGAAGATAAAGACAAGAAATAAGAATAGAAATATAATAAATATATATATAAATATTAGATATGATATTTTGGTTAGTAATTAACATTTGGCTATGTATTAATATTATATTTAGTCGTATAATAACTAATTATAATTATACTTAAATATATATATATATTATATATCTATATTTATTTATTCATTAGAATATTTATACTAATATTTATATATATTTAACGTATATATTTCTTCTTTTCACGCTACCTTATTTTCACAAGAGTGGGAGTAAGGAGCGGTGACTAGCATTGGAAAAGAAAAGCAGTAGGAGGAGTAGTAAGAATGTGAAAAGAAGCCCATGCTTTACCGGGGCGGCTCACACGCGCTCGGCTTTCTTTCTTATTATTAGTGAAAGCTCGTCTTACAGACAGAAAATACCACACATCTAAAAGCTTCATAGGACGCAAACTCTTACTAAGGCATTATCCTGCGAACTGTGACCCTCACCTACTCGGTGAAATTCTGTCATATGTGAGTTCAGGGTTCATTCCTTGCCCACGGTGGGTCCACAGACCATTAGCCCCATACAAAACTACCGCTACATTCTCTCCTATCGATAGCACATTTTATTCTCCGGCTCCCTGCAAACTCAACATTTCTCTTCACTTCAGACATTCGTTTCACCGACTCAATCCACTTTCTCTCGGTCTCACACAGAAACCGTCAGGTTCCAAACACATCTTCTCCACTATACATTTCCGTTACACCAACCGCATATCCATTCATTCTTTCCACGTGGACCAAACCATTTTCAACTATCTTTCATTTATTTCTCTCATTTACCCCTTTCTCCAAACCAAACAAACTCTATTATACGTTCATTTCCTCATTTCATTTTATTAATTCTTTTTATCACAGCCTAGCACGCCAACACTTAGATATTGTCACATCTGAACACATTGTAACTTTAGACCTTTTAAATTTCTTATTCCAGGACCATAGTCTCACTACGCTAATTTAGAGACCAAATAACCATTGTAACTTTAACATGGAAACCTCCCAATGTAAGAGAGCGTTGCACTCGAAAGAACTTTAGGTCCCTTTACATTTACACACACGAATTATTAATTTGCACCTATGCAACCTTCCTGCAACATTCGGCAACAACTTTCTACTACACTCCTGCATCTATTCGTTCCCTTCCTCAATCCCACACATACCTTCTAATATTTAAACTTTGATCTTTCCTTTGCTCCAGCTGCTCACCATGTAACATAGCTTCCAACTGAGGACTGTCTTCACTACAACCATAAAAGTTAACCTTTTATAACTCTTATCTACGTTTTAAGCTTCAAACCCTTCCTTTACAATCCACTCTGCCAAACCTCTTCTTTCCCAATCCTCTCAAACTCTCTTCAGATTCCGCACACACAGAAACCAAACTTCATCCGCATATATAGGTTTAGAAGGCCACTCTTCTCGGCAACTCATCTCCATTCTCACATCATTCTAACACCATTTCCTGTCCATACAACCCACCTCGATTTTTTCAAATCCCCATTTATATACATTAATCTGGTGAATAACCACAAATATGTGAGTACATTAAATTTCACACCCTGTCTCTCACTCCACTATTAATCCTATTTAAACCAGAATACACCATATATAGACTTTAGCCATTTTATTATTTACTTTACAGCATGCTTCATCTATGTCATATTCATTACGTGTTTTTGATCTCCTTCAGAAGCCTACCACCAAATCCATATATCACTAACCTCTGCCATAAAGCTTCCCTATTAACCTTAATCCTATCTACAGAATGAGTGCTTCTCTTGATAAATTTTTTAATGTGCTTCTTGTTCTTTTGATGTAATGGAGCTGGTGTGCAAGAGGGTCGCCCTGTTTGTAAATCATAATAAACCATAAATATGGAAGTTTATCTTCCTCTCTTCTCCCTCATATATTCTCAGTCATGATTGTTTTCAATGTAATATGATTTGATCGCTTACCTATCCTCACTAACACTGATTCATATTATTAGCCGCTCGAGCGGCGTTGTTCTTCACCAACAGTCCCTCAGTCACTCGAAGCACTCTTCCGACCAAATACCAGCATTATACCTTCCCTAACACACTCAATAAACTTATTCCCCTATAAACATCTACAGTTCCCTTAAATCTCCTTTAGCACCCTTAATACAAGGTATTTCTGAGGTTACCGATTGGCTCTCTCCAATCCCCATTGGTTAAACTATATGCCTCATAAACTTGCTTTATTACATGGGCAAACAATCCAAAATTCCAATAGGAATCCCATAATCGACTCCGCTCTTGATCATTTCTCTTAGTCATTTCATCTAGGTTCCCTGCTAGATTTTGCCATTCTTTCATACTTTCTCAAACCCATACCTGTCAGTTTTACGCCCTCTCCTTACTAATACTCATCCCGGCAGATAAATTATACGTATTCTTCCTTGCCACCATCAAAACCACATCCAATATCTACTAACACCCTCCATCATTAACTGCTCTTTAATATTGTGGAGATTTTCGAAGTGTGTTCCTTTTTTCTTTCACACTAAGCCCCTCTTATCATCCATTTTATGCAGTGTGTAAACAAAAAGCCACATTCCCTTTATTCATTATTTGCTATAGCAGATCTCCTTATATTTAATATTATATATAGTATAGTATATATATTTATTAATATTATGAGGTAACTACTTATATATAGGTTAAGGCTCAATAATCTTTAGGCTCATTATTAATAGTAATGATATATGATATAGTGATATATTTATTAGAAGCTCCCTTTATAGGTATATATATATCACCTAATATTTATATATTATTATATATTTACTAATTAATTATATATATATTCTAAATATTATATATATATTATATAATATTAAGTATATATATATTAATATATATATTATTTTAAGATATATTATTTTATATATATTTAATAAAATATTGGAGGTAGTGAAAGTAATAGTAATAGTATAACTATAACCTATATTATATTTTATATTAATATATTATATAGTTTATATAGTGTTAATATTTATTAAACTATATTTATTTATTTATTATTTAATCTATTTCAAAATTCTTCATTATTTACTTTTTTACAGCAGTTTTTAAAAACGGCAATTGAAAAGGAAAGGAAAAAATGAGTATGCGAGTTTTCTCAGCAAGAGTCACCGAACAATAAGATCTCGCCCTTACACAATAATTTGGCGAGGGCAATTATATCTGAAGGAACTCAAGAATATTAAAAACTTTTAACTTTAAAATAGGATATTTATAATTTTTACAATAAAATGGTCGCGATGTTTTTGTTTTAATTTGAAATTTAGGATATTTTTTCCCCTATTTTATCTCTTTGTTCCATTTTCGTTTATAATTTTCTTTCTCCTTTGATTTGTTTGAAAAATTATTCATTGTCGAGATCAGGGTTGGGGAGTCGGTTCAAAAATTTTCCGTACTTCGACTCCACCCTCTTCAAAATTACCGACTCCAATTCCGACTACGACCCTCATTGAAAATTACTCGACTCCGACTCACCCTTTTTGAAAATACCCGTGACTCCGATATCTTCACAATATTCGAAAATAACTGACTTTGACTCACGACTTCCACCACTTCTTCAAATATTACCAAGAGACTCGACTCCCCGACTCTACCCCCTTTTCAAAACTTGCCTTTGACGTACCCGAACAATCCACTTTGGTTCTCATTTCAAAACTACTGACTCCCCGACTCCGCGACTCCGACTCCACAACCCTGGTCGAGAGACAGGAAGAGAATTATATTTTGGCCACACATTGATTAATAATTTTATAAATTTGTATCGTGAGTCTTCCTCTATGCCTTTAATGAGCAGTTTGGAAACAGGTTTTATAGTTGTATGGCGATACATTGCTGTGTAGAATGTGACATTGAACATTGTTATAAATAGTCGTTACTTAAAATTATTATTTTTTCTTTAAATCTCGCTCGCTTAGAAATTTATGACCTTCAAATGGTATTATATTTTTTAAATGAAATAAATAAGCATCTGTGAATTTTAGGTTCAAATAATGTGAATATGATGATGAATACGTAATGTAATTGGAAATGCCCTTTGCTGATTATATGTTGTATAAAGCTTACCAGTTACTTTCTAGTGTTCATTTTGGAGAGCTTTGCTTACGTTTTCCTCTCCCTATTGTGCTATATGATTCATTTTTTTATTCATATTGATAATTAGTTAGTATGGAATTTAATTTGATGTTTAGAGATACAACAAACCGATTATCACAATTTTTACAATTAATTTCCTATAATTTGCTAATTTCTAAATCACATATTTTTGAAGGAGTTAATTGAGACGTGGAAAAAAGTGTCCCAGCCATTATTCAGCTATAGAAACATGCTTCAAGTTAAATGTCAATTTGACCTGCGTTTAATAAGTTCTTTGTGTAAATATGTGCATTTAGCCTCTTTTTAAGTTATATAAAAAAAAATTGCTTAATTTACTTATCTTGTTGAACTTTAACAAATCTAACTGTCACTCCTGTAAATTAATCGGAGAAAAGTGGGTTCTGGAACCGGCTATACTCCTGTATACTGCGAAAATTGCCTCGTCAAGACTTTAACTCAAACTTTATCAATTTGGTTTCCGCAAATTAATCGTTTCGATATGAGTTCGGATCAAAACCAATTGGTAAAACTAGACCATTGACATCCGGGAGCCTTCTCAACTGGTGGGAAGGTTCTTGGTGTCTTTTTTACCTTAAAAAAGGCATATGACACAAACGTGGAGAACTGGGATTCCACCCTCCTGTAAGACTCCATTCGCTGGTTTTTTCGCGGACAAACTCGGCCTCTTTTATCAATGCCTTCTGTCACACTATTTGACTATAACAAGTTTCGCGATAGACTCTTATTATACTATTTCTGTCAGGCTTCCAATTTTACTCTGTTTTTGATGAAGGCGTTTTTCCGCAGGGTAGTGTTTTAAAAGTTAAAACTAGACTAAAATTTGACTTCTCGATTTAATGATATTGATTTTACCTTCTATTCCAAGTCGACTGTACATATTGTTTCTTTCATAATGTAGATTGAACCTTTTGCTAATATATATTCCTACAGAGATGCACAGGACTGCCCTTTTCTCGATTAACGGCCAACACTTCAACTAGACTATTGAAAAACTACTCTCTCACAAACTGGCTAGCTCCCATGGCTCTCCATTTTTCTCCCACCAAACCTCAGCAGTGCTTTTTTAAGAAAAAAGGGAATCCAAGAACTTTAGAACTTGCCACCTTCTTCCAAGCGAACCTAAACCTTAATATGGTTCGCCTATTCCTGTTAGCTTTCTCACAAAGGAAATCAAATTTCACTAGGACTTCATTCATAGTATTGACCACTTATAATCATATGCCCCACATTCACACCTGAAAACGAACTTGAGTCATTAGCGCGCTGTTTTGAACACCTGTATAATACGATCATCTCGAGCCTCCAAAAGTCATTTTGGGCTCGCTGATTCGCAAGGTCCCTTTTTAAAATTTGTTCTAGGAACAAATTTCTAGTTCGATCGCAGCTTGACTATGGCTGTGTAGTAATATTTGTTTCAGTGAGTTCCTCTCCCTTAAACTCTACTTGAACATCTGTTGGTATCCCATACAATAAACGATGGCGAATTCGTATCTCCACTGGACCTTCCCGTATCGGTCCCCCATTAATTAGTTAACCGGGTAAGAACCTTGAAAGTTGGAAGCCGTATAGTGAATAAGTCCATTTCTCTCCTTCGATTAGAGAGAAAAACAGTCATGTGGTTATTATCAAATATTATCTTAATAGTCGTATTTGCAATTGCTTATATACCGCTGCCAAACTGACATGGAATGTCCAGAGCAGGAGGTGCCTCAGAATTTCACTAAAATTAACTGGCAGTAATATTTGCAAACACGATTCATACATCCTTAATTTCCTTAATATCTCTTTACATTATTAAGGGTGCTGCCATTTTTTCTTCATCCGAATGAAGGATTATCACACCTTGTGTATTATTTCCCCGCTTTCAGCCATCCATTTTGCTTGGCTCTGACCTCTTCTTCTTATCAAATTAAAGCCCACTTCTGCTGCACATTGTTAAAGGCATTTCATTCCTGTCTGCATTCTCACAGTTCATGATTGAGTTTACTACCAGTATTACTTCGATGGCTCTAAAAGCCGAAAGGGAACAGTAGTGGGCGCCCTACTGCTGTTTTTTACCTGATCGCAACCTTTCCATACCCCCTCCTCCTCGTGCTTCAATTTTCACAGCAGAATTAATGGCTATAATGATTTGCGCTTTCTTTCTGAATTCTAATCCTTAACCAAGACAATCTTATGTCCAGTGTATTCGAGATATATACGACAGCGTCTTGTCTACACAGCCGCTTAAAACCCCTTATAACTAAAAAACCACAAATGGTTATCTGAACTGTGCCAGACACAATCTCTCTCTCGGATTGCTCCATTCCCGAGATATACAAATTATTTTTAATTGGAACCCCTTATTCATGGGTAAGGGGGTAACACTGCACTGAATCGCTGAACAGAGAGGCCAAAATGGCCACCTCCTCATTATTCGGAGATGTCTCCAAATGGTACCTTCCGCGTGATTCAACAACGATTCTAATCCTGCCTCCACCGACAAGGTTTTTCGAGATCCTTAATTAAGTGCAAGAAGACATCTGGAAAACGTAATGAATTATCAGAGAAGGAGACGAAAACACACTTAGAAATACACAAGCTGATCAATTCCGGGCGGAAGATGGTCTTACTACCCCACGACAGAACCACACGCTTACACGAGGTGATGACTTCACGCCACCGCTATAATGGCCCACACTAATATACTCATTCACTATATGTTACGGGAACCGTCGCCCCATCCCATTGTGAAATCTCTATGAGGTCGCAAGTCATACCTCCCCTCATCTTTGTTCGCCATATCTTCATTGATTATTCCCCAGCTGACTCTATTCGCCGCCGTTCATTTTCCTACTTTCACGATTCCCACAGACTATCCTTCTCCAAAAGATTATCCTATTCTTAATCCGCACCTTCCCACTTTCACGTAAATGTATACCTCCTACTTCTCTCTTATTTATATCATTAAAGTTTTGAATCATTTCTTCATACTATATATTTGATTTCCTCGCTCTTCAAGTATATCTTTACTCAAATTCCAGACTTTATAAATGCAAGGATAGTTTACCTTTTTGTTTCTGTTCATTTTTGTTCCCTTTATCTTTTAATTGACTCGAGAGAATATTCTTTCTCTATATTAAATCCTCTTTTTGACTTTGAAAATATGTTGGCTCCCAGGACTCCGCTTTCCATGGTGTGATTTTTTTCAACCCAGTGTGGCCGCTTTGTGAGCCGTAGGTTACAGGCTTGTACTGAGCTCGACCTCACCAAAACTCTATAATTAGTATGACCCCTTACTATATTTATATATTTACAATAGATATTATATATATAACCTAATATATATATATATATATATATATATATATATATATATATATATTATTATTATTATAAAAAAAATTCGATGATATTCTCACAACATTAAATTGGAGATAATAAAGGTTGATAAATGAGAGAGGGCTTAGTAAACTGTACATGGCTAAATAATTAAATGGGAGCTTAGATTTGTTGAAAATACTTGTAGTTGCCGAGATCTACACTTATACGCCAAGTATTTAAGACTGCACAAGATCAAAATAATTAATATATCCAGCTGTCTTTACTCTACCCAAGTTCTTTTGCTCTTGCTCTTCGTCTTCTTCCGACTTTACATCCTGTGGTTGAGACATCTTCCTAGAACATGCTAAATCAACAAAATTATTCATACTATAGAACAAAATTTCCTCTCTTTCGAGCATTAAGATATTATAGTATTTATATTTCTATACAGGAACAATTTCGCGCGTATTATTTTTGTAATTAATTATTTATAATCTAATATTTTCAATTTTTATAAATGAAACACCAGGTGTAATATATTTCGGATAATGTATTTGTATTATCTTTGTAACAATATTATATGGATATTCGTATAGTAATGGATAACAAAGTATTTCCTTTGGCCCTATGCATTATGGAGAGAGCTGTTCTACATGTGAAGTATAAGCGATTACTTGCCATGTCAAATTATGATAAATTAGTTCTATAAATTTAAAAAAGTTCGCCAACTTGAAATGCCTCCACTAAAGATATACTTGTAAAGAATTTTAATTTTTAAACTACATATTTATGTATAATGCTCAAACCTGTTATATATATATAAAATATGCAAAATGTTCTTATAAAATAAAGAGCGGGGGTTCCGGAGACAGAGACCGACAGCTGCTTCTGCGATTACCTTTGGGTATTTTATATATTATTATATATATATATATTATATATATAATATATAATATATATATATTATATATTTATATATTATATATATATTAGTATATATATATATATGTTATATCTATATATTTATATATATATATTATATATATATATATATAGTAGTATACTATAATATATATATATATATAATATATATATATATATATATATATAATATATATTATATTATATCATATAATATTAAATATATTATTATGATATATATATATATATTATAAATATATATATATATATATATATAATTATTATATATATATATATTATATATATATATAAAAACGAAAAAGTTTTGTAATATATCCGGACTAACAATGGCTTCGGAAAACTTTTCAACTTTATCTAAATAAACGATCATTCATTCCCCTCATTATCTTAGTTTTGAATTTTAAATCTCACTGACACAAACCTCCACGAAAAAATTATAAGTAATTGCTACTACTTACATTCTTTACATAAAATTTAGTAACTTTAACACACTGACGACGGGAAAAATTGCTAAGAAATAGATTAACATTGGACAAAAATGTAGGTAACGATTTTAATATTATTAAAAAAAATAATATATATATATATATTATATATATATATATATATAATATAATATATATATATAATATACTATATATATATTATATAATTATATATAATAATATATATATATATATTATTATACTATATATATATATATATGTATATCATATATAATATTATATATATATATTATATAATATAATATATATATATATACTATTATATATTAAATATATATATATATATATATATATATATTAGTATATATATAATATATATATTCGTAACAGCAATTACATTTCGGACATTTGAACATGAATTTATCTTTTCTTCTTATAATTGAACAATTTTCGTACACTTATTTTTTATGACACTTCGTTTTTTATTTAGTAGTAACCTTGTAATTGTAAACTAGGCTATAATATTTGTCTCAATCTGTCAAAACCTACTCATTAACAACTTGTTCATCTTCTTACCACCTGCTGTTTCATCTATTGAATGTCTCCATACGTTTTTATACCTAAATGGACACCGATATCAGTATCGGGTCGTGATGGTTCTTGCTGCAGTCACTTACTGCAGGGATTTGGTTTGATTTCTGGACATCTCGGGGTCATCTTTGATTTTTTTCTCTTTGTGGTTACCATGGTTTGAATTCTGGTAATCGTCTCTACGTTTGTGCCCATCATCTATATGGTAATATATTTTAAAAAACAGCGTCTCCCAAAGCATCATTACATATATATACTATATCGTATATATAATTATATATATATATATATATATATATAATATACTATGATATATATATTTATATATATATATATATATATACTATATATATATATATATTATATAATAATATTATATATACTATATATATATATATATATATATATATATATAATCGAAAACGATTATATCATTAAGTTTGCGATCTATAAACTGAATAGTGTGTCGTTCTGGTTAAGAACAAACTAACTTGATATTGAGAGTGCAAGAATAGGATTTAGTGTTCTTGCACTCTAAGTTTTAGCAAATTAGAGATTAATATTCTTGAAAGCCGGGTCTTCACGTTCCTGATAATATTAGGAACGCGGATTACGCACTTAAGATTACTAATAAGCGATTGGGAAAAGTTTACTTTCTCAGTGCTTGAACGCTAGTTAACACCGTTTAAAGCTTTTTCTGAATTACTTTATTAAATGCACTGACGATCTTCGATATTGAAATTATGAATTTAATATACTTTGTATTTATTGAATCTAACAAACAACTAAATAAGTCGGCTTTTAACCTAGCACGAAGCTTAACTGCAAAAGCTGTTAACGGCACGAAGCCAAACAACGAATGAATTTTTAAAGCACCTTTACAGCTTGAAATCAAAGCAAAAAAGTGATTCTCAAATATTGAAGCTATCGTTATGCACTTTTATTTTGGCAACCGTCAGGTGTCCAGGAAACAATCTCTTTTCTGGCAACTCTTGACTATAATTTTTATATCCTCCCGGGGGGTGGTGGCTTCTGGCCTCTATAGGGCAGAAGTCAGAACTTGACTACTTGAAATGAATATTTTGAAAACAGCTGCAGAATATTTAATCTGATTCTTCCGGTGAATCATACATCAGAATATTTTTTCTTGCAGCTTCTGCAGCTTTCCGCTTAGGCCGACTATTTTGAATATTTCTATCAGCTGGCGTTGATGAACTTCCAGCATCCGTCGCAGACGTAGAAGGGGGGTTCACCCCTCTAGGAATATTTAATGATGGATTTGCTGGAAGGACAGGGGATGTGTTTGACGATGAGGGTGTTGAACCACTGTGGGTCAAAAGAAGCTCTAGGGATTACCAGCATTGAACTGGATAAAGCTGATTGTCCCCAGTGAGTCACTGAGTACACCGATCTGTGACTTTTATTGTCGTCGCCGTTATAAGATCTTACGACTAATCCCATCTGCTAGTAATTGGACGTCTTTGACTGGAACATTTGTTAGATAACAACGTTCTTCTTTTCTTTACAACAGTGTTCCAGTTGACCTGGTATGAGATCTCTTTCGTTCTCTCTATAGATGAGAAGGGTACTCATTGTAACACTGGTCGAATTCTTGCGAATTTTTCTGAAAAAATATTTCCAGTGACTTTACTAGCTCTTTCTGAGGCCGAAGTTGAGTCCCAGAACTGATTATTTGATCTCCGGGTAACGCCATAGCGGTTTTTGACAAGGGTTTGCTGAAATCGTTGGGATGATCGGCTTTATTATCTCTATCAACTAGTCTGGTTGTCGCATGTATCGTACGTGAATATAGATCAGCAATATTAAGCGTTCCGCACTCATGCCATCACTTACCGATCGATGCTGGAATTTGGGGCCGGGGGCCGGGGCCGGGGCGGGGGGGGCGGGCCGGGGCCGGGGCGGGGCCGGGGCTGCTCTAATTTAGCCGGGGCCGGGGCGGGGCCGGGCCGGGTTAGTAAAATTAGAAATGTAAGTCAAAACCACTGTCGGTTTTAAAGCTTAGGATGAAAATCAAATATAATTATTATTATTTTTTTAATTATAATTTGTTTTATGTAATTGCATCGCCCTCGTATAACATAACTTGAATTATAAAAAAAGGAAATACGTTTTAATTAATTCAATTAAATAAATATTTCGAAAAATAATTTTCTAAGAAAAATTTGATTTTCTAGAACAATGACTCATTTCAAAATATTGCATATACGAATATATATATATATTAAATATATTATATTTTATTATTTATATGTCTATATATTTATATATATATATATATAAATATATATTAGTATATATAATATATATTATTATATATATAATATATATATATGTTAAGAATGAGAATAACGTAGTGATATATTTACTTTGGAGAGGAAGCCCTTGGATTCTTTTTTTAGTAATTATGCTTTACTGTCACCTCATTTTATTACTAATCTAAACAAATTAAAAACATGTTAAAGTACACTTTTTTTCCTGATAAATTTTAAAAAGGAAAGCTAATTTTCCTCCCGACACGCGAGACCTCTTCAGGCTAAGGACTGGATTTCTTTCTTGATCTTCATCACTTCAAGTGTGTTTCAGTTGGTCTGCTATTTTCGTCATGGTGTTGTTGAATATTTTGATATTTCAGATTTTCATATTGTACCGAATCTATCTTAATTTCACCGATGCTTATTTGTAGTTGTTACTATTATAAATGCAAAAGGATTTCCATGATTTGCGATGGTTCGTGTGATGGATATTTCTGATCATTCTTTATACTTGTGGATATTGATAGAGTGGCCTGTGTTTACGCTATGACTTGTTAAAAGCGTGAAATTTATGCCTGACCTTGTGGCTGCTGATTTTTGTATGATAATTTTCTTCTCTTTGCAAATTTAATGGTTTCATCTATTATAAATGTTTTCCAGTCACCTACTTGCAGGGGGGTTGATATAAAGACAGCTTTGGGGAGAGATTTTCTTTTTCGTTTTAGGGTTCTAAGAATGTTTTTTAAGTGATTTATTTGATGGATGAGGTAATGATTTTTTGGTAACTTGTTTTAACGAGACTATAAATGGTAATTTGAGGAAATTTTTTTTTTTTTTGCGCTTGTTAATTCTTTTGTGATGAAAAACTCAGCATACGTAAAATGATTTGAAAGTATTGTGATGTATTTAGTTCTCTGGTGCTAGAAGAAGGGGAGGAGCATATACGAAAGGCCACGGAGAAATAGAGATCAGACAGTAAATTTTTGTGTTTGGGGAATGATTAGAAAGCCAGTGTATATAGTTTGGTGCGAATGTTGGTTTTTATATATAGTAAATTGCAAGTAATTGCTATTCCATGTGATTATAAGGTATCGAGAATCGGGATAGAGTTGTTGGAAGGCATTCCTATCGTATACTGAACTGAAGGATGATAGAGTTAATATATGTTTTAGGAACATCATTAGGGTTTCGGTGTTCGTGAGGGAGGGAAGACAAAAATGTCATTACATATCTAATCCATAAACTAGTTTGTTTAATAAAGGGTGGGGTAAATATGATAAATCTGTTAGTTCAATATATATGTTACTGAGTATGGGAAGACAGTGGGGATCCCATACTCAGCCGAAAGTTTGTTTTGTATATTTGCCATTAAAATGAAGAAGTTAATGTTGTAATGAGGATTGCCTTCCCGTTTCATATATTAAAAAAGCTCATTAATCTCTCATTTACGTAATAATACTTCTTCATTTTAATGGCAAATATTGCAAACAAACTTTCGGCTGAGATCGATCCTCAACTGTCTCTCATACTCAGTAACATATATATGGAACTAAGAATTTTATCATATTACCCCACCCTTTATTAACAATAGTTTATGGATTAGATATGTTAATGACATTTTGTCATCCCTCGACAACACCAACCCTAATGGTCCTAAATAATAACTCTATTCATCCTTCAATTCAGTATACGATGAAATGCCTTCAACAACTCTATCCCCTTCTCGATAGCCGTTAATATTCATGGATCTACAATCAGTGCAATTTACTATATATACGAAAACTAACATTCGCACCAAACTATATATCTAATCATTCCTAATCATTCCCCAAACAAAATTAGCTGTTCTGTCATCTCTATTTCTCCGTGCTTTCGTTATGATCTCCCCTTCTTCTAGCACAAAAACAAATACATCCACAATACTTTCAATCCTTTACTATCCTGAGTTTGTTTCATCAACAAAGCATTTAACAAAAGCAAAAAGAGGTACTGAAGCAACTTCCGAAAAATTAGCAACACTCCTTTTACAATTCTCATTACAATTAATTCGTTCAAAATATTCAAAAATATTAATCACATTCCATCAAATACATCACCTTAAAAAACATTCTCAGAACCCCAAAACGAAAATAAAATCTCCCCCAAAGCTGTGTATATCACATCCCCTGCAATACTTGCAATAAAACATATATATGTGAAACCAGATTTGCAAAGAAGAAAAAATTAACATACAGATGACCTGCACAAGGATCAGCATAAATTCAGCTTTAACAAGTCCTAGGCGTAACACAGGCCACTCTACAAATAATCACAATATATAAAGATGATCAGAAATATCAATCACACTAACCATCGCAGAACCATCGCAAATTCATGGAATCCTTTTGCATTTATAAATAGTAACAACTACATAAAGTAGGCTTAAAAGTTAAGAGAGTTTTTTTAACTTTCTGGATTTCGAAAACTTCAAATTTCAACAACTTCATAAGAAAATATGCAGACCAACTGAACGACACTTTGAACTGAAAAGATCAAGAAAGAAATCCATTCCCTTAGCCTGAAGAGGTCTCGCGTGTCGGGACGAAAATTAGCTTTTCTTTTTAAAATTTATTTTACATTAAAAAAAGTGTCTTTAAAATTGTTTAAATTGGTTGTACATTGTTACTTGATTAAAATGAAGTGACAGTAAAGAATAACACTAAAAAAGAATCAAAGGGCTTCCTTCTATAGTATCTATATGATACTATATATATATATATATATATATATATAAATATATATATATATATATATTATATATAATATATATTATATAATATTAGTATTATATATAATATATTATCATATATATATATTATATATATAATATATATATATATAATATTATATATATATATATATATATAATATATATATATATATATATTATATATTAATTAATTAATAAATAATTTTGAAAAGAGATTCGAAAAAATGTTTCATTTTTTTGAACATTTTTCCTATAAATCAGGAAAGTACATATATTTTAACAAATTATACTTTTATTCCTTTTCCGAATTGTGTGATTATCAAATTTTCGAGATATTTTTATGTTAAAAACTCGAAAAATTATAATTTGGCCTCATTATTTTGAAATATACAGTAAATACGAAAAAAAAAAATTGATTATATTTAGTATGTTTATATATCAGTTTGCATCATTTATAAAAAGAGTAATGGACTTAAAAATATTTTTTTATTTTGTTTGATTTAACCTCTATTATTTAGTGTAAATTTACAGTTAGAAAACCCCGGTATTTCCTGATTTTTGGCCGGGCCGGGGCGGGGCCCCCGGTGGTCTAATCGTAATGAAAGTCGAAATATTGAAGCGAGGAATGTCAATTGTTTTTTATAAACAATCCTTCACGCACACGTATTAACGTTCTCACTGGCTTCTACCATCGGCTATAGAGAGGAATTTGCTTATGCGAAATCTGATTTTTTTTCTTAAAAACTCTACCATTTTCTGACACGAGGAAAGTTCCCATGAAGTCAGCACCTTGACTGAAGGAGCGCGCGTTGTCGCTATAGACACAGTCAGGCACTCCAAAACGATTAACAAATCGTTGAAATGATTGAATAAATGATTTAGATGACATGTCAT
Source organism: Trachelipus rathkii (assembly GCA_015478945.1). Classification (NCBI taxonomy): domain Eukaryota; kingdom Metazoa; phylum Arthropoda; class Malacostraca; order Isopoda; family Trachelipodidae; genus Trachelipus; species Trachelipus rathkii. Next base: position 26,220 of record JABUQX010022841.1, read on the forward strand.
CTATAAGGTCTAAACAGACCGCACGAATATTTAGACAGGTGTAAATGAGTATGAAAATTTTTTGGGCTGAGCCAGAGCCCTTGACTTTGACCCACCAATGTTTGGTGTAGTCAACACCTACATGCTTAAAAGGCCTGAATAATTTCACCTGGTCTTTTGAATAATTGGTGAAGCGCGGGTACCGAAAAGCAAAATTATTGAACTTTTTGCAGACTATGCATTCTTGCAAAACATTTTTGATGGAGGTACGCGCTGATGTCACCCAGAAGCCTTGGAGCCGAATATTTGTAAGAGTGGCTTGTATGCCTAGATGCTTATACTTATGGTGAGCATCTCTTATGATTAACTTGGAGAGGTGGTGACTTTTTGACAGCAAGATGGGATTAATTACGTCATAATTGTAATAATTGCATCTTGACAAACGACCCTTGCTCCTGATGAGATGATTTTCATCCAAGAACAAGTTCAGATTATTTACCAAGTCCGGAACTTGGCCTGTGAAAGAAGGATTATTATTAATATCTTCTAAAAATTGAAGTTCTTTCGAGAACGATTCTTTCTGCATTGTCTGCAGACAATACAGACGAGCTTTCAAATCATGATTATTTGTCACTCCTCTTGACAAGGCTTCAAACTGGAATAATAAAGCTACTACTCGATATAGCTTGTGCAAATTTGAATATTTGGACAAATCCACTACAGGAGGTTCATTGCCACCTTGAGCAACAGCAAAAACTGGAGATGCTGTTTCCAGTTCAGCTGATGGCCAATAAATACTATTGAAAGAGAGTCATTTTGGCCCTTTCACCCAAAAGGTCATGTTCTTTTGGAACTCTTTGAATGAAATACCTCTGGTCAGAAGGTCCGCTGGATTATCTTCTGTTCTGACGTAGAGAAATTTATCACTTAACGAATATTTCTCTAGAAGCGAAGAGCTCATGGTGCGAATATCTTGCACACAGTTCTTCACGAATATTTGCTTGACTTTCGAGATCCTATTGTGGATCCATGAAGAGTTAATCTGGGTTCGGAGAATATGTTATCAGTTTCCCTTGATACTTAACCCCCGAACAGTCCTAACTCAACATTTGTGGTAGCACTTTAATGCTAAATAACACAAAAATAACTCCAAACAAGGGAAGCGTCTCCTTTGCAGGAGCGATTTCCTTTGACCAAAGAAGATTTGGACCCTCAGTCGCAGACGATACATACACTACGAAGCAAAGCAACCGGTGCTTGTCATCGCAGAATCTGATGAGATACTTAAATTCAGAGTTCACTTGACCAAAGAAGATGCTTCTAAAAGAGCCTGTTCAGAGACTGTTAAGGCCTTGCCTCAACTTCTCCATGAATTTTTGAATTTCGGAGCGATTATATCGCCCACCCATGTCCTTCCCAATTTTCTTCATATGAACGACGGCCTCGACTGTGACGGGAGGAAAAGGCATAGGGGATCGAATACTTTTGAAATCTCCGACAGGAGCTGTCTCTTAATGAAATACTTAATACTTAATACTTAATGAAAAGTCACTAACAATACAATCAGACTATCTTGAACGGTATTATATAAATACCCTAAAACTCTTTCTTCATCACTATGATGAGTAGCAAGTTTACCCTCCTCCTTGAGTATTTCTTTGAGCTCTGGACAATTTGAGTTCCAGGAGCACAAGTTGAAGCCCCCCTCACTCATACGTGAGGTGGCCTTTCGAAAAATATCTTGAATATCGCCATCAGCCTCCCAGAAAAAACAGAAGCAATTTCTGTCCTCTTCTAACTTTAATTTTATCTGGAGGAAGGCTTTCGAAATATCCGTCAGTACGATGAATTTGTTTGTTCTGAAGGACAGTAATAATTTAAATAGGGAAGCGATTAAATATACCCCAGGATACGATGCCTGATTAAGTGAAGGACTACAACCTATTTTCAGGCTGCAGTTAAAGACGGGACGAATTTTTGTCGTCACTTGAAGGGCCGGTTTTATTATAATTCTGTAGGGTATCCAGATGAATTTATGATAATCTTTCGGATGAACCTCCACAGTCTCCACGATACCTTCTCTCAGGTATTCCTTGAATATTTCCCCATACTTGTTAAGCAAGCCTTGAGCAGTTAATTTCTTTTTGACTCGTTGCATCGTTGCAAGAGCAACGTGATGATTTGATGGAACCTCTCAAGATACTTGAAACCACGGAAGTTCCACGTGGTACCTTCCGTCTCGGAACTCTATCCCTTCGTGGAATCTCTTGATGAATATTTCGTCAATGGAACCCTGGTCCCGCTCCTCATTGATACCCAAAGACTGTAAATTTAATAGAGGCTCTCCCGGCCTGTCCAAATCTAGACTCAGTGTGGGTATGTAAAGCGGGTCGAAGTGAAGGTACGTTTTTGTTCCACTCAAGATTGGTTAATGTTTCCCGGACGTTCCTGACATGATCTTTGCATATTTGACGTATGGGGAGCCTCAGGATTCTGTCATTGATTTTTTGACAGCTTTTCCGGACGAGAATCTTCCCAAAGATTTGTTCCATTTGGTGGGTAGGTGACAAAAAAGATGTTACAGGTCCGAAAGGCACGTACCCATGACAAGTTTCTAGGGCACTGCCCCGAATGCATTTTACCGTTTTAAAATGCTTTAATAAATGGAAGATGCATCGATGCCACAGCAGCCATGAATATTTTGAAACCTGTCAACATGATTAATTTTGGATAGTGACTATTGCCATTTTGATCGCATTTTGTGTAATATTTTTCATAGCCTCAGTCCATTTTTACATAAAGCCGATATCCAATTCAGAATCGATGTTTTACAGTGTAAGCTAGAATATTTTCTCAGCACTAAATGCCCACCTCTAAATTAAGAACGCAAGATCTCAATTTCTCTCCCAAAAATGTTTTTATGGAGCTCTGATGACTAGGAAGACTATTTTCATTGACTCCTAATTTTTTAAGGATGCTCTTATGAAAAAACGTGGACTGACTACCCAAATCGAGAAGCACACGTACAGGGACTATTTTATTGTCCCTCTTGATGTTAAGGGAGAGAGTGGGCAGAATATTTTGACCCACGGATAAAGCTGAACTTGTATTTATACAGATATGATTTGAAGAGCCACTGGCTTAACCATTTTCCTCAACCGCGACTGATGTTGCCGGACGACTATCTTCTGAAAAAGCCACATGGACACGTTTCTACTGATTTGAAAGCATCAGTAGCCGTTTATGGTGGGTTTTTGACCACATTTGCGCATGGGTGACCTAAGTCCATACCGTCTTGGCAGACATTTATCTTTGCAAAATGTTGCTGCTTGAAGCTAACTTAAACACTTCACTATAGATCTCTACTGCTTTCAGGAGAAGAATATACTTCACAAGAAATCATGCGATGATTTCTGTTGCAAAATTTGCATTTTGAAACAAATGATTTAGAAGGTATTTTAAATCTCCCACTCCTTTGACTGCGTTCTGTTTCGTCTTCTGACGATGAAGATTTCAAACTATACTCTTTAGAGGAAGCATTAAAAGCTGACGATTTAGCTGATTTATGCTCAAAAGGAGCACGATTACGCTCAAATCCCTTTTTAGGGGCCGATTTATTTTTTCCCCTCCCCTTCTCCATAGACTTGATTATTTTACCGTAATGCTCCAAGACTACATTAACGGAAGGATATTCATCCTTTGTGATTAATTTGAGCTCACGAAGAAAGCCAGTTGGAAGTTTGTCCACGATTATATGACTCATGACCTTACAGCCGACCGAAGGATCTTCAAAGAAATCGAGTCCAAACTCCTTGAGCTCATGAATATATGCTCTCACTTCCGACAAAAATATACGAATATGTTCAGGATTATTTTCTAAAATAGGCGCAGAATCGATCTTATGAAACAGAGAATCAATAATATATGATTCGTCTAAGTAAAGGCTCTTTAATATTTCGAAAGCGACTTCCAAATTGGAGTCGACATTAGTTAAATGCTCAATATCTTTGAGCGCATGACTTTAAATACTGCAATTTTGCAGCGCTAGAAATGTCTTTTCTGGCCATAAACATTTTGAAGGAGAGAAGGAACGAGCGGAATGATATGCGGTCCCTAACCTGAATCTTGACAGACTTTATGCAGGAATTTTTACTTCGCTGTTTAGATCATGAGATATTTTGAATTATATTCTGCATCTCTTGACGTGATATCCGTGCTTCAAGAGAGACTCTGAGCTCAGGAGGGCGCAAGACGGAGAGGAGATGGAGAATTAAAACGCGGTGGTCATACGGCCAGATTCATTTTTCAATTCTGGTATATAACTGTACGCTTCAATTATTTCTTCGTCCAAAATTGACGAGTCATACTGAAGAATGGATGATTTTGTGAAGACTTCTTCGATCAGAGCATCAAAGTTTTTAACTTCCTCCAATTTTAATTTTAATTTCTTTCAATTTTAAGAGAGACGATATGACTATCTTCATGGCTTTCTGTGGCAGAAAGATAGAGAAGATATTTGAAAAGGAGCGGTGATTTTTCCTTTAATCACAGCCTCAGTCTCTAAATAGGGACAGTTTTGGTTTAACCTCGCTTTTCGTGAGTCGACTAACCTTCTGGAGAGTAGGTGTTATTCTCCGTCCCTCCAAATTCTCTGAGACTGTTCTCCAATCCGGGCAACGATTTTTGTGGAGTTATTCGTTTTTCATAAAGAGACATTTTTAATTGATATGATTTTGAAATCGGGTAAAATATACGCAAGAAAAATTGCTACTTAATATATGAGCAAAACGCACGATTTAAATTTAATAATATAAGCCACCAGCCTTATGATTAATACCGAAAGTTAAAAAAAAGAAAATAATGCCAAAGTTAACCAAATAATTTTACAACAAGATACCAAAGCAATAAGGGTGGTGGATATTATAATTACCTAGAATGATAATTATAGAAAAGGAGGAGAAGTCTCGATTTATTGAAAACAGTTTAGATATTATATAAATATATATCTAGACCAGTTAACTACAAAAAAAATACTCAAAAAATATAATCTTTGAGTATCGACTATTTTCTCACAAATACGGCAGCAGAATATTATTATTGGTGAATATTGAACTATATTTAGGGGGATTTCAAATGTACAACACTGAATGGTTGGGGATCCTCTATACTGATTTAGGTGGTTGACGAGGCGAATCATTTAAATGTATTTCAAGATCGTGGGCGAACTAATAAAGAACTACAACACTATGTCCGGTATCGTCAACCAATTTCTTAACAGTACTTGACTTGTTTCCACTAGTCTTCTCTCTAGTATTATAATCCACCTTTTCTGCTTCTGCTGATTGGTAATTTGTACGCACAACCTAATATCTTTTAACTTTAATACTTGCTCCCAACAGGCTCATCCTGCCCTATGCGTTTTTTCTTGCACTTTTTGGTATGGGGTGATTGGGGGGCTGGCGTCACTTTAAACGTCTGAACTATTAAGGAATGACTGCTTGACTGTCTGATACGCTTCGCTTCTGCCATCTTTAAGGTGGGATGTAATCGTTGATCTGTGGTATGAGGAGGTTCTATTCCTTCTTGACTAAATTCTTTCTCTCCTCAGATATCTGGTTCGATTCGTGCTTGTTCTCTGGCCATCAGGCTAGATGACAGCTGGCTTATCGGGATGGAAGATAATTCCTGTTCTATTCACTTCGCTAATTTCATTATTTTCAGCTAAATCGTTGCAGGGATAATCGTTCGATCAGCAAGCGGCTTTCATCAAACGGAAGGTGCGGCTAACCTCCTTGGTTCTCCTAACTGGAAGCGATGGCATTGCCTCTCCGTTCATCTTATTCTCAGGTGTCTATGTCTTGCTGTGATTACATTTGATCAGGTGCATGGGCTCCTGAGATTAATGAAAGTTAGGAAGGATGTGGCCTCCGGATGGCATTACTTTCCGAGTTTGAGGGGAGTGGTGCTGCTGAGTGGCCCTCCTCGTTCAACTATGATTCTCTATGTCTCAATACTAACATTTCCCTCGTGCTGGAAGCAAGCACATGTCCATACTAATTCCGAAATAAGGAAGCCACTCTGATCGCTTTCTAGCGTATCGCCCTACTTCTGCTTCTCAGCCTGGTATTGGTTGAGAGCTTTGAAGACCTTCTTAGCTCTCCACTTTATTAGACGCATCCTGGAATTATTCTCGTCTTTCGATCGGCCAGTACGGTCTGCTTGTCGGCTTTTCTAGGTCTACTGTGATAGTACTTGCTATTTAACAGGATTTATGGTTTCCGCCTTAGGAATACCGGGAGATGCGTGTGGGCGCTGAACATAGTCCACAAGCAATTTGATCTGAGTATGGCGACGCTCACTGGCTCTCGAAGCTCCGTCTTCGGGTTTCCTTTCTTCTCTCTTGCTACTTATTTCTAGCTTTCTTTCAAGTCGCTTCATAGTATCTGGCTGGTGGTTGATGGGCGGACGTTATTCTTGCTTTCTGTCATTATAGTGGTGTTCCTGCAGGGTTCTGTCTATCTCTTCTATTTGTTCTTACTTCATAATGTTTTCTCAGTACTTGTCACTTTAACTTCTATCCACCATATGCTGATGATCGACCCTTCATTGTTCAGACTCTATATATTTTATTTTTACTTCTATGAATGCTCTTCGTATTAATCTTTCCGGATTTCTTATTCCAGCTGACTGCTGGTAGAATTTTCCGACTGGGGTTCGTCTCAATTGTGAAATTTCAGTTCTTTATAATAACTCAACTTCTAAAATCTCCCTCTCAAACACCTTCTAACTTCCTATCTCTTTCGACGGTTTTCTCGTCGTCTCTCTTGTTGACAATATAACCATCCTTGGTTAAGATAAACAAAAAAGTCTTGGAAACCTCACATCAATCAGACGGTTGCTAAGGGGCGGCCTCAAAGCAACTGGGAGTTCTGTTTAGACAGATTTTTTTTTTCCTTTCTCAGTTATCTCAGTTGTGTATCTGGGGGGCGTCTGGTTTTACCCGGCTTTTGGGTACAGGGTCGAGTCAAAGCCAAAAGACTTATAGAACTGTGTCTGGATAACTTTCTCAGTTCACTTGACCTACTATCATTTGCGGCGCGATGTTGGTAATCTTAATCTCTTTTCGTATTTAGGTACTGCAGCAGGCACGGTTGTCAAGGGAACTTACATCGTCGGTACCTCACCTTGTCGACGTTCTGCAGCAAAAGTTGGTGCTGTGTCCTGGGCGGCGAGTTTCTGTAGATTTGGTGAACTCATGCTATGTTCGCTGCTGTGTGCTGCTCTTTTTCTTGTACTCTGGTCTCGGTTCTCGGAATTCTCTCGACCTCTTCGGTGTGTTTCTGCGTAATTTAATCTCTCCGTCATTTAAAGCTTGCGTCTGTGCTCCTCTGCGTAATTTGCTAGCTGATGAAATTTTAGCGTGCAAGACACCCCTCCCTGAATAGGGCTCTGCGTGGTGGTGGTGACAACTAAAAAAAAAATATTAAATATTATATATACATATAGTATTTTCATCTTAAATTTTACAGTCATTCCTGCAGTAATATTTCGATCGAAGCAGATGATTTCAAAGAGGCAAACTTCTCGTCAGATATATATCAATGTGTGTGTTAAACAAAAACTAATCAGTTTTTTAACGAAAGGATTTTTAATTGAGAAATATTTTCTTTCTCAGAATACTTAAAAAAAGCAACTTTGCTCCACTACACCAAGCTTAGTATAAATAAAGTAACGAACAGAATTCACGTAGAATGTTAATATATGTGCAAAGTATTACACGGTCTATCTGACTGAAATGACGATATATAGTTTTTAATTTTTACGAAGAAAATAACTTTATAAGTTAATAAACTTTTTCTCAAGATGAACTATAATCGAAACGCTTATATCATTATTTTGATGATACATGAATATTTGTTCTGGTTAAGACAGATATTTGATTATGTGGAAGTGCCGAGAATAGATTAGTTAGTTTTTCTTGCCCTAAGTTTAGTAATATGTTATGAGATTTATAGTTCTTGAAAAGTCCCCTTGGGTCTTTCACGCTTCCTGAATTTGTATGGAGCGGATTAACCGCGACTTAGCATTATCTTTAATACATTGGGGAAATAAGTTTATTTGTCTCAGCTTAGAACGGAATGTTAAGTTAACACGTGTTAAAGCTTTTTCTAGAATATTATTTAATTAGATGCACGCGAACTATCTTCGTGAATATTTGAATATTTGAAATATACTTTGCGATATGAATTGAAACAACATCAACTAATATTAAGTCGGCTTCTTAACTAGCACGAAAGCCTACCTGTCGAAAGCTGTTAACTGGCTAGAGCAAACAACGAATGAATTTTTATAAGCACCTTTATCAGCTGAAATAAAGCAATAAAAGTTGATTCTTCAAATATTGAGCTATCTTCTGCACTTCTTTTATTTTTGGCAACCGCCGTTGTCAGTGAAGACAATCTCTTTTTCTGCAACTTGGCACTATATATTTTTATATATATAGTATATAATATATATAATTTATATATATATATATATTATTATATATAATATATTTATTATATATATTATATATATATGTATATTATAAGTATATATATTATATATATATATATATATATTATAGATATATATATATATATATATATTATATATATATATAATATATATATATCTATATATTTTTGATTGATTCGGCTGCAACATATACTCGCAATTGAAACTTTTACTTTCTCTATTCCCCGTTCATAGGAGAGGACATTGGCCAATACCTCGTTAAACACTGTTCCGAAACGATAGTATTTATCTGGAAAGCAGGGAATGCGAAGTATCAGGATATTGGATCGAATTTATTCTTACCGTAGATATTAACCGAGCTTATCGAAGAAATCGAAAGACAAGAATTATCGGAGATAAAATTTTCAACTTGTAACCATTACTACATAGTAATATATATAATGTATATATATATATATATTGATAATATATATTTAGTATATATATAGATTATTAATAATAGTATAATATATTATATTATATATATATTAGACATATATATATATTAAGGAGGTTAGTCGCCGGCTCTCGTAAGTAGGAGTCTGGTTCAAATTTCCGCTGTAGCAGTTTGGAGTTTTTATCTACTCTTGGTGCATAAGATTAAAAACTCTCTGCTGAACGACGTTTTTGTGGGCGCTGGCTTTGGGATAGGCGGCCTTAAAGTTTGTATTCTCCTGTGGTCTGCCTGTGTGTTGCCTCCATGCATAGGGAATTAAATAGTTACGTTAAAAGGTTATTTATTTTTATGAATATTATATTATATTACTATTATTTAAGTATATTATATTATATATTAGTACCATACTATATTTATATATTATATATAATATATAGCCTTTATTATATATATATATAGTATATTACAAGTGAGTCTAGAAGAATATAACCAAAACTCCAGGAGCGGATTGTACATAGGATAATAATGTAAAAAACTTCATATGTTCTATATTTTTTTCATTTCTTATTTCATTTCTAAGTAAGCGTAATGACATTAAGACGAATAATTTCATACATTCACTTTCGGTATCGTGCGCTTATTTTAATAATATTCGATAAATACGCCTTGCTTCTATGGAACATTTTACGGTTCTGTCTATCGAAGGGTTGTCTGTTTGCCGCTCTGATTGTTTACATGTCTTCCTTGATATCGCTCTGCGTATTTTGAATGCGCCAATGTGTCGCATGCCGAGTGTCTTCTTTTACTATTGAATTGTATAGAACGTTCAGTTGTGAACCAACATTGAACAATTAATCTAGTATATTTTGGTCAGGTTTCCGAGATCTTGAGGCTAACTTCATTGATTACCACCCCGTTGCGACCAGATTCAGTAACTTCTTCTGAACATCCGTCAGAATGTTTGCTTCTGGACATTGACTTAGCAGACATTTCTGGGGCTCCACATGTTTGAGTATAGTATATATGCATCTGATGTTAAGAGAGAGCATTTCCATAGTTTTTATAATCGTTTTGTAAAAATTCAAAATAGTTGTCTCCTGTTAGGGGATTTTCAAATATGAAAGGTTTGGCGGTATTTTCGAACATTTATTAAAATAACACTATAGTAGTTAGTACCGGAGTTCAGAGGGGACGCTTTTTTTGGATCTGAAGGATTAACGGTATCGTCTTATCGAATACTTAGTATATTGTGTGTGGAGGAGTTAAACTGATCTACTGCCGTGAGTTTTCTAAGTCACTGGTCGATTCTATGGGGTTAGCTGCCCCCGGAGGATTGAATCAAATATATGAGGGTTACGCCCTTTTTCCATCTTCCAATTCCGATTGAAGATTAGGCCTAACGTTATTCCGTGTTATTATTCTTATTCGGTGCGGATGTGAGATCGGACCAACCGAAAAGCTGGCTCACAGACCGACCGTCTGTATGTATGTATGTATGTAATGCTGATGTATTTGTTATTTCATGTATGTTATTGTATGATTATGCAATGCTTTTCTAGCATGTTTTTGTATCTACTTTGCTGTCTCTGTAGTATTTATTATCTTATTATTATTATTATTTTATTATTTTATTTTATTATTATTATTCTTTATTCTTATTATTATTATTATTATTATTCATTATATTATTATTTTATTATTATTATATTATTGATTATTATGATATTATTACGTCAAAAAAATCGAACCCCTGAGGGGGAATTGATTTTGAGTCGCCTCTGCTCCCATCGGACTCAGCCTCCGACTCGCGACCTGCTCCGCACCGCTCCGACTCCGCCTCCGATCCCAATATATATATATCTATAAATATTATATATATAATATTATATATATATATTATATATATATAGTATATAATATTATATATATAGTATATATATATATATATAGTATATATTATCTATTATATATATATTAATATATATATATATATCGATCCTGACGGGATCGATTTTTAGGCCCTGGCTCAGCTCTGGTTCCTCTATTTTCTCAGTGGTTAGAGTTAATCATTATCGGGTTAAAATTTGGAGGAGTGAGTGGGACGTATACATCGTCGTTAGACGCGGTACGTCCTCGTCGCCCCCCGAAAAGGGACCCCAACCCCCTAAAAAATCGCATATGTTCGTCGAGCTGAAATTTGGTGAGAGGATTCAGAGTGAATTTCTAGAAAGAGGTTGGTATCCAGAATCTGCGGAGTTTTGGCATCGGCACGTGCTGGAGCGATGCGTGAGATTTTAATCAACAATCGTATAACAATAATATTGGTGTCCTTATATATATGTTATCGAACTCCGTAGATCTCGAATATGAATGTTATAAGTCCGTAGGTGTCTAGGACCCCCCACAGAGGGGGTTCCGACTGAAAAAGCACATAGTGCAAAACAGAGGCCGGAAGAGGAAGGAAGAAGGATGAAGGGTGATAATGAAGGAAAGAGTGGAGAAGGATTCTGACTCAGAGGAGTAGGAGTTGATAGCACACCCGGTGCTGGGCTTCGTGCGGTGCGAGATATTTGAATATATTGTGCAAATGACAGATAATTTGGATAAACTGTTGTTGTAATTTCACTCTGGAGTTTGATGATTTCAAAGTCGTGAAAGGGTGTCTGGGAACCCAGTTGGAGGGGTACCCTAGAAATGGAAACAATGCATAAGGAGAAGTGGGAGAAAGGAGTCGGATTCGAGGCTGAGAAAGAAAGAATGGAGAAAGGAAGTCCCTGAGTTTAGAAGCAGCAAGAGTTGAGATCGTGCACCTGGTTTGCTTCCGGTGCTTGAATAACGGCGCAGTGCTGAATTAACAATAGTCGTCTAGTTCAATTTAGCTATCGAAATATATGTTTTAAGAAAGTGAGCCGAATATGAGGGTTGCAAGTTCGTAAATATAAAATAAATAAGATAATTAAATAAATAATAAATAATCAAAAAATAAATCATGAATAAATATATACAATAATAAACAATAAAAAAAAGTAAAAATAAAATAAATAATACAATAAAAATAAAATTAAAAAAATAAATTTTTTATACATTTACAAGAGATAACTTAAAAAATGAGTTTTTAACATACCCCAAAAGCAGTAGAATTCAGTAAATCAAGCTACCCTCAACTTCCCTCTCCAAACACTGATTGTTGAGTTATTTTTTATCCTTGATTCTATTGATCAAGTTCATATTTCGAGTGTCATTTTAGATAAACATAACATAGAATATAAGTTCTTTTATATCTCGACCAAACGAATATAGCTAATGCGTAGAATTTTTCAACATCAATATGCTAACAGTCAATGATCATGACTAAGAATATAAAGTACAACGAACAACCAGAACACGTTTAAAGCTTGAGTTAACTGCAAAAATTAAAGTTCTTCAAATTAACAACAGTAAAGTAACTAATTGAGCGCAGACGTAACTCTACTTCAATTTTTCTGAACACTATCATGGATATTTTATTACATTACATAGTAATATTAGCAAAAGTTAATCATAACTTGTCTAATAATAACGAATCAATGAATATAATTCTAAGAACAAAGTTTTCCCTCAAATAATGCACATAGCCGTAATCTGAACTACGAATATAATGTACAACCCATAACCTAACAAATCTTAGACACGATAAACAGTTAACATAACAAGTTTATACTTTACAACAGTAAAGAACTAACATTCATACAGAACGTATCCTATTCACATTTTTTTCAAACATATCTCTAAACTCATATACTGATATTTTACATTATCATCAGTAACATCTACCAAATTATACCATACTAACAATTAAATCAATACGGCCTAACGAATCTATGCTGACGATAAAAAGGTTGCACATCATAGCTACATATCAATAGCCTGAAATAAGAATACTAACGCAAACTGAGAAATCTAACATTTCTTATCGCGAATAAACTGCTAACAATAACAAAGTTCATACTTAACACAGTAAAGTAACTAACAATGTATACAGAAGAAAGGTGCGAGCTGATGCGGGTAAATTATTACATTAACAATAGTTTCATTCTGGTGTTTTTTATTGTATTTCTTTGTTTTATTTTATTTTTAATTTTTCTTTAACTCTTGTTTTAAAAAATTTTCGCACTCTAATAAATAGAAGGTCAAAGAACTTTTTGTTTCTTTAAAAAATTTTATATTTTTAATTCATTTCTTTAAAATTTTTTTCTGTTTTTTAATTTTTTTACATTAATTACTTTAAAAATTTTATGAAAAAAAACTTATTTATGTTTTTAATTTTTATTCTTTAAAATCTTGTTTTTACTAAAAATTTTATTCTTTTCTAAATGTTTTATAACAAAATTTCATTTTTACATACCCTAAAAGCATAAATCCGTGAATCAGTAATAAATCAAGCCCATCCTCTCCTCTTCGTCCAGCATGATGCTTTGAGGGTATTGATGCTACTTGATTATTGATCAGTCATATTTCGAGTATCCATTTTGGATAACATAGCATAATAAAATATGTTATTTTTTAATACTAACGCTCGAATAATATGTTGACATAACAAGTTTTCACAGTCAATAAAGCTTAACATACATAACCTGATTAAGAAATCATAATGTATAACATGAAAACTAACATACCTAAACAACGTTTAAACAGTAAAATTCTAACAAAAGTACCATACTTAACAACAGGAAAGTAACTAACATTGCATCAAAACGTAACCTTATTCATACTTTTCCAAAACATATCTCTAACATCTCACTGTTATTTTTACATTAATCATTTAACAAAAATTTACCATTACCTAACCTAATTATCATACTGGCCAAGCGAATTATCGAACATATATTCAAAGTTTCAAATCAATTAAAGTAACATATCATAGCGAACTAGAATATAGCGCTCAATGAATAAAACCTAACATAATCTTACGCTCGAATAAACTGCTAACAATAACAAAGTCATTACTTAACAAACAGTAGTCCTAACAATGCATACAGAACGAACAGGTACAAAGCTGATGTGGTAAATATTCATTTAACAAATCATGTGTGTGTTGTTTATTTATTTATTTATTTTTTTATTCATTTCTTTAAACTTTTTTGTTTTAAAAACTTTTATTATTTTTAATTTTATTTCTTTAAAATTTGTTTTTTAAAAAAACTTATTTATTTTAATTTTATTTATTTAAGAACTTTTTGTTTTACTAAAAATTGTTAATTCTTTTTTATGTTTATAAAAAAAAATTTACGATTTTTGACATACATCTAAAACAGTAAAAAAGTCAATTCCAGTAATTCAAACACCCACCCACTCCCAACATCCATGATCTATTAGATATTGAATCTATCAGGATAACAGCTACATAACAGTTTTATCCACGGTAAATTTAAACTATGACATTTAACATACTTAACAACACAACAGCTCATCGTAATAAACAGCCATACTAGCATCTTAAACAATAAAGTTCCACATGGGAGGGGAGTAAATACAATTTTTCAGTTTTTATAAATATAATTTCAATGAAAGATGCATTATATACAATA
>JABUQX010022842.1:5000-16957 GCA_015478945.1 Trachelipus rathkii
ATATATATATATATATATATATATATAACCCAGTGTGAAATAATAAAATTTGGATAATGTTTTTGGAACCTACATCCATTTTTCAGGTCGGAGTGCAAAAAGAAAAAGGAAGTTAAAAATTATAATTGAAATAGAAACCAACTTGCAAGAAAACAATTAAAAGAAACAAATAAAAATTTGAACCCACTCCCTCTTAACTCCAAAATATAACTAACAAAAAATAAATAAATTAAATCGATTTCAATCTGTATGAAAGTAACGAAGATTTCTATCTATTATTGCTTCTTTTTTCAAGTTACTCATGATACTTTAGTAAAGGCTTCGTGAATTTGCCTCTTTTTTTTATATCTTAAAAACGCAGTTGAGGATAGGAAAAAAGAGGCAAATTTACTAATCCTTTGCAATGTAATGATCATTGAAAGAACTGAATAGAACTCAAAACGAAAAATTATTTTCGATTAGCTAACTCGGTGGAAAAATAATATCGTGTTTTGCAAAGAAACTTCGAAAACGATTGCTGACACCTTACCAAAATGAATAAAGTTATTTTATTCTGATTATGATTAGTGGAGTTAACAACCAGCTAATGGTGATGGCCAATATCATATCAACGCTCTAAGAATGAGGAATTAGTTAGAAGAACGAGAGTTAGCACTCATTCCGAAATATAACACAGCCATTACACAAAACATGTGGAACAATATCAATTTTTGTTTCAAGGGGAGAAAGATAAAGATCATTAGTGCTGAACATATCTAAAGATTTTGATAGAATGTGGCCTAAAGATGTGATCTCTAACCTTCTCTTTACCAACACCTGTCCTCCTTCTCTCTTTGTCCTCTCTGATCTTCTTTCCAATCCTTCTATAGTCCCTTATATCCTTTAAATTTAAATCACTTTCAACGTCTTGATAATGAACTTCTCTTTCTATCACTTCATCACATATCCACTCAAAGCCGATAACTTAGTATTCCTTTCACTTTGAAAGACGTCACAGACAACAGCTAATAAATCCCGCTAGGAAGGTGTCACCAGAAAATTTAACCTCTGATCTTTCTTAAATTTTTAATTTGGGCAGGAAAATGATTGTTTTCAATAATTCAAATCATTCAATTCGTTCATATTTCTACACTACACAGTATTCAACACAACTAAAATATCTCCTTCGAAAATACTCAACTCACCCATTTGTCTTTCATATTATTCTCTGTATTTCTTCTTCTTGTCATCTTTATTGGAAGAATAACATTATTTTTCATACTAAAAAAAGCTTCTTCAGTCCTCTTGCTAAAGAAACTTTTAGAACATTGGGTGTTTAGAGGCACCTTGAAAATATTTTCATACCACACTTCTGCTTGCTTCCCTTGCATGGAGTACGCATCATACACCTGGGGTGCTTATACTCATTTTGCTCTCCTTGAAGTAATGGAGTTTTATCCTTTACGTCTTATCAACTCATTCTCTCTCACTCATTCTCTCGAATTTCTTTCTTCTCGTCGAATTGCTGCGTCACTCTCTTTATACTGTAGCTATTACATTGGACACTCCAATTACAAACTTTCCAATCTCATACCCGCTCCATTGAGGAGTAGTGTGGCAAGTTTTTCCATAAAGTCTCACCTTTTCTCTGTCTAACTCCCAGATCCCTGACTTAACCACTACACTCAATCTTGAATGCACTACACTGGTAAAATTTTGCACACATTCCTTTGAAGTGTTTTCTGAACTTGCTTTCCATCAAACACAATTAAGCGTCATTTATCTGTGCGTGGCTGCCTTTGATTTGGTAGACTGTTGGTTCCTTCCCAACTCCTATGAAGTATAGTAGGTATATATATATATATATCATATATATATATATATAAGTTTGTCTTATTATATATATATTATATATAATGTATATATATATAATATATATAATATATATAATATATATATATATATATATATATACTGTATATATATATATACTGTATATATGATATCATATATATATATATATATATATATATATATATAATATATAATAATATATATATATATAAAAGTTATATTTTAATATATATCTGTTATATATAAAATGATAAACTTTAGTAGATATATATAGTATATCTTATATAATATATATATATATATATATATATATATATATATATATATATATATATATATATATATATATATATATATATATATATAAATATCTATATATACTATAGTTTTGAATAAACTATACTATTATATATATATCCTTATATATATGATATATATATTATATATATATTATATTAAGTTTGTGTTTGTAGTGTATGTGTTTTAAGTGTACGTTGCGTGTGTGTTTTTTATATTAGGCATTTAAATACAAATGTCGGAAAACTGTCAAATAAATTATTCATTCTTAAATACCAACAAAAATTAGAATGAATTTTCTTGCACAGTTTTGCTTTGAATTTCAAGTTTTTATTTTAAACATTTTTTCATCTGTCTTTGACTAATGAATTATAATTCACTTTAGTGTTTATAAATTAATTGAATTTTTTTATGCATAAACCAAAATTTATCATTGTTTTTATTTCTTTATATAATCGCTTCTTAGTAGGAAACAACCATTATAATTATTTTTATATTTTGAATCAAATTTAAATATTAATAGTTAAATATGCAAATTCAA
Source organism: Trachelipus rathkii (assembly GCA_015478945.1). NCBI lineage: Eukaryota > Metazoa > Arthropoda > Malacostraca > Isopoda > Trachelipodidae > Trachelipus > Trachelipus rathkii. Next base: position 7,672 of record JABUQX010022842.1, read on the forward strand.
CTTTTCTTTAAATTAGTGATTGCGCATCAAACGACTATATATGAATTGTTAGCTAGGATAAACTTGTGAATTAGAAGTGGCTGTACTGAAGAAAGGAATAGTCACCGGGATGCAGATCCTGTTTAGAGTAGTAAGTAAAGGAATAGTTTTCAGTTAAGCTAAGACTGCGGTGAAAGATAATTATTAAAATTTATGTTCAATTCAACTAGTAATTCATTTCAGATTGTCTTACTGATAATTGCTTGACTATGTAGAAACGGTGGACTTGACCACAGTTTAATTTGGCGTAGGAAAATTGGCGAATATATGGCAGCCTTTGTTAATTCAGTGGTTAGGTTAGAGAAAGTAAAGTTTTTTTTGCAGTATGGAAAGACTTTTCAGGCGTTGGCATTTAATGGTAGATTTGACGTTTGATCCGCACATCAGTGTTTCAATTGTCTACTGATGACAAGTAGGAATAAAAATACTTAGAAAAACTAAATAAAAGTAGAAATTGAAAGTAAATGTGGTGTGGTGGTATGTAGATGTGCATTTAACTTAATTCGATTTATCTGATGATGAAAAACGAAAATCATTCCGGTTCGCTGTGGTGTTTTCCATAAGATTGAAACGCAGAGGGTCTGTGCTATACAAGCAATGCCATCATGCTGTTTCTGTTCTACTGTGAAAAGCCGCATTGGTCAGTTTAGTAGACTCGTAGTATGTTAGTAGCAATACACGGAAACACCGATATTATTAGAAAGGGTTACCTTCATAACGAAAAGTTTTAATAAAAGTGATTTCACGAGTTCAAGCGTAGATTGAAAGTATGCATAGATTAAGGGGAAAAGGATTGTAATTAGAGAAAAAACCTGTTTGTTCGGAATTGTAAAAAGTAATATCATAAAAAATACATTATTGCAACTTTTCTCTGTGGGCAATGCAGATTGTTTTTATTAAAGATGGTTACTCTGTTCATTGAATAGAATAGAGACAATTAAAAAGTCCGTTTTGATATTGCAAATTTCATGCAAAAAATTGTATGAATAATTTAAGATCTTCGAAGTAATATATTAATAGAGTATATAATAAGATGAATAATATGAATAATAATAGATAATAATAATAATAGTAATGGAATAATATAATAGTAATAATAGATGGAATACTAATAATAATAATGAATAATAATAATAATAATGAAGTATAATAGAGTATATCTATAATAATAAGACTAATAAGAATAATAATAATGAATAAATAATATATAATAATGATATAATAATAATAGATAATAATGATGAATGAAATGAATAATGAATATAATAATAATAGATATGATAAATAAAATAATAATGAATAATACTAATAATGAATAATAGATAAATAATAAAGAATTAGATAACAATATAATGGAAAGTAATGAATAAGATAAATGAATAATAGATAATAGATAATAATAATAATAATGAATAGATAATAATAAATAATAATAATATGGAATAATAATAATAAATAATAATAATAGATAATAATAATAGATGAATGAGATGAATGAATGAATAAAATATATGAAAAATAATAATAATGAATAAGTAATAATAATATAAGTAATGAATATGATAAATAAAGTAGTAGATAGATATGAAAATGAATACTAAAGAGCTATTTAGTCGTAATATTTTGCAGCACCCCAGCTTTAGTGTTTTGGTTTAAGAGGTTAAACATTACTGTTGGCGGAGTGACGAATGCAATTTGAATGAGCAATAATTGCCTGGAGACTTGAATCTCTAATATTAAAAATTGTCAGGAGTAAAGGCTTTCGATGATTTCTCCGGTGGGATTTGGTGATGGATTTGGCAGATCACTCTTCGACACAAATTTTATATAGATAGATTAATGTTAGGAAATTTTGGTTTAGGTTTTAATGGCTTACAACGTTGGTAAGAGCTTTACGTGTAAGATTTTTGTGAATTATTGAAATTCAAAGTAACTAATATATCATAGAATTATAAATAGTATATTGTTGAATTAATTTTGAAACTTTAGGTGAATACATATAAAATACATATATTTTTTTAATTAGAATAATACAGCTATGCAAACACGATAAATATTTGCATGAATAGATTTTAATTCACATAGACAATTTTTACTTTGGGAAGAAGAATGGATGTTTTCAATGCTTCAAAAAAATCAATTTCTTCATCTTTCTACTTCTACACTGCACAGTCTTCAGCACAACTAAAATGTCTCCTTCGAAAATACTCAACTCACACATTTGTCTTTCATATTATTTTCTGTATTTCTTCTTCTTGTCATCTTTATAGGAAGAACAACGTTATTTTTCATACTAAAAAAAGTTTCTTCACTCCTCTTGCTAAACAAACTTTTAGGACATTGAGTGTTTAGAAGCATCTTGAAAATTTTTTCACACCACACTTCTGCTTGCTTCCCCTGTATGGAGTACGCGTCATACACCTTGGGTGCTTTTACTCATTTTGCTCTCCTTGAAGTAATGGATTCTTATCTTTTTCGTCTTATCAACTCTATCGCTCTCACCAAGTCTCTCGAATCTCTTTCTTCTCGTCGAATTGCTGTGACACTCTCTTTATACTGTAGCTATTACATTGGACACTGCTGTTGTAAACTTTTTCCATTCTCACACCTGCTCCACTGGGGAAGTAGTAGTGTTACCATAGTCTTTTCCATAGAAGTCTGTCGAACGTCCTTGTCTCTGTCTGAACAAGCTCCAATTCCCTGATTTAACCACTACACTCAATCTTGAATGCACAACACTGGTAAAGTTTTTCACACATTCTTTTAATGAGTTTTCAAAACTTGCTTTCCATCGAGCGTCATTTATCTGTGCATGGCTGCCGTTGATTTGGTAGTGACTGTTCATTCCTCCAGAACTTTCTTCGGTCATCTTCGTGTGTAACCTGCACAAAACACGAAAATGTATACGCAGATATATTAGACAATGTGTAATAACGAATAATTACTATATAGTTATATTATTAATAGTTAAGTATATATACTATTATAATAATATTATTATATATATATAGGTATTTATATTACCTATTATGTACTAGGTTATATATATATAGTATATTATACTCGTATTTATTTATATCGACTTATATATCTATTTTTATCTACATCAGGTTCACAATTTATATTATAGGATATATTATATTATATTATATATAACTGAAATTATTTAGGGCAGATAAGATCTCGTAGGGTATATATAATATATTAATATATATTATATATAATTATATGCGGATGATTATATATTTATTTTATATACTTATTTATTCTACTTATTATTAGTATATATTATATAATATATAGTTATTATATATATTATATATATATATAATATATATATATATATATAATATATAACACATATATTAGTTATATGTTGACTATTAATAGTGAGTATAGTTGTATTATGTAGTATTAACTATATCTTATATAAATCATTCTAGTAATATATTAGTATTACTCTATATATACTATACTATCTATGGTATATATATCTATATAATATATATATCTATATCTACTACCTATATTATATATATTATATATTATTATTTATAGGTGGGGTATTATATATGTGTGTGTGTGTATTATATCATATATAATATATAATAGTATATTATATATATATATAGTATATAGTATTTTATATTATTATATAGTATTATTTAATTTATATTGTATTATATATTATAATATATTGTGTATATATGTATACATAACCACTACATATATTATAAATTATATATTAAACTATACTAATTATACTATGATATATATATATATATATAATAATATTATTATATAATATCTATTATATATGAGTATATATCGGATATAATATAGTCTATAAATAGCGTATATATAAGATGTATATGGGCGTATTTAATGCTGATTTACTGTATATCTTATAATATAGAATATATATATATCACGCCATATAGCAGACCGTTGGTTGCAGATGCATCCAGCGACTCGTTAAATGGTTCCGTTTTGGCAGTCTTCTCGTCCATGGAATACACTGGTACGGGTCGTATATGTGACAATTTGCTTGGTTATCGTCTTTTGTGATGTAGTCTTTTTCAGTTCCCAATGCAGACGTATTTGCGACCGTAATTATTGTTTTTTCAGATGTTTCGTTGATATTAGATACGCTTGCCAGCGCGAAGTAATATCGTGGTTTAAAAATAAAGCGGTTATCTCCTGTGATTGTTTTCATGCCAATTTTCAGTTATCATCTCTATTATATCTTTTTCATTTGTAATGTTTTTGTTGTTTACGAATCATTTTCATAGCATGTATTTGGGCTTTCTTTAGATAATTGTATTAGTGGTAATGTTGATTTTAGAATTTTTTTCAAATGTCGTACATTTATGGTCGCTCATAAATATAACTATTATGTCTCCAGTCGCGCTATGCTCCTGTGAGAGAGAGTTTGGAGTGGCTTTGTTAGTGTTATTTCAATATTTTCGTAGAATGTTAGTTTATGTGTTTTTGTTTATTATGTGTTTCACAGGAAATATTTATTTTATTATTTATATTTTATTTTCAGAAGGTCATTCAATGCATGCAATCTCCTTATTTGAAAGTGAAAATTTGCTGGCTAGTTAAGCTATTACAGATTTCCGAAAAGCACTTTTTACCAACAGAAAATTATAATTACAACTATTTTCTCCATGATAAGGCAAAGCGCAATCTATATATAATTATATATATATATTATATATATATATATATATGAATATTATTTTATAATATATTATCTATATATATATAATATATATATATATATATATATATATAGTATATACAACTTTCAAGTTTTACTTTGTGGCCTATACTGTATTGGCTGGACTGGCTTGACTGGCTTAATGCGTGCCGAATGACTCGTGGTTGTAGTTATAAGATATAATATATATCTATTTTATATATATATATATATATACTTATATATATATAATATATAATATATATATTATATATAATATATATTATATGATATATTAATATTATATATATATATTATAATATATATAATATTATATATATATATATATACTTATATATATATATATATTTTAATATATATATATATATATATATAGTATATGATATTTTATATATACGGGTATATATAGTATAATATTATATAACTATATATAGTATCTATATATTATCTATATATATATTATATATAATACTATATTATATAAGGTCTGCGTACCTTATACGATGAGAGGAATCATGGGAAGATATATATTCTGAGGGAAGATGATACATTGTGGCATTTATAATGTTTTTTTTTTTTTTGTTTTTTTTTTTTTTGTTTTTTTGAAAACAGGAGACAGAAATAACTAAGGATTAGTGCTTTGGGTTCTTCAAAACGGTTAGAGATATTAGAGTTAGGGCCATCTTGCCCTCCCTCATTTCTCACGTTCTCCCTTTCCTCCATCCCTCCTTTGCCATTTGGAAGTAGGACCGATATTACTACTTTCCCTTCTCCCTCCCCTCCCCCTCGCCTTTGTAATAGGGCATTTTTTCCTCATGTCTACGCTGCATATTGGTATCCATCAAGCCATTAGTAGATGTGGTTAAGCGATAGTACTGCCTACTTAATATATATATATAAAACTATAGCTAGGTAGATTCTTATATATATATATATATATATATATATATATATATATATATATATATATATATATATTAATATATATATATATATATATATATACGTATATTATATATATACTTACTAAACTATATATACATATATATATATAATATATATTAGGTATATAAATATATGTATTAGTATGGTATTAACTATATACTATATTATAATATATTATTACTTTAGATTATATATATATTATATATATATTAGGATAATAAATAAGACTACGTTACAGTTAATTAATGTTATTTATATTATATATATAAAATATATATATTATTATTATTATTATTATTTTATTATTTTACTTACACTTTTTATTCCCGCCTTGAGCGGGGTAGTGGTAGCGTACAGCCTCTACTCATTCCGAGACCTTCCTCTATCTCGCTCAACCCACCATCCTCCACCCACCTTATCTCTCGCTACTGATTAATGAGACTCCTCTCCCTCCCTCATACCTCCCTCTATCCTTCTTCACATGTAATTCCAACAATTACGACCCTCCTTCTTGTCTCCCTTCTCTGCCTTCCTATCCCGTCCGCGTCTCCCAACTCTCCTAACCTCTCTGTTCTTTCCATTCTTCTCACTAGATGCCCATACATCTATTAGCATATCCTTTCTAGGTACTCTTACCCCACAATAACCCATTATCCTCCAATCTACATCTCTCCCTCACCCAACCCCTCTTAAAATTTTATCCCTAATTCTCTCCTGTCTTGCTAACGCCTACAAGACCGCTCTCATTAGCCTTATCTAAATACTTCAACTCTTCGCTGGACATGGCATTCAACCCATCGCTTTTCACACCCATAAGCACACACCGCTGTACGTCACATTTTTTCAAACATACTTAATTCTTAACTTTCTGTGATAATCCCCCCTTTTCATAATTCTCTTTCAAACATACTCAAGCTCTCATCATCCTCTCTCATCTATGTTTCTATCTCCTCCTTTCATCCCTCCCCGATTACCAAGTCATCCTAAATATCTAAAGATCTTTACTTTTCAATACTAACAACCCCACTAACTCTAACCTCTGACCTTCTCCCCTCCTCTATCTTTCCTCTTCCTCAAACAGCTAACACTTTTTACTTCTTACCATGGGGTTTAATTTGTATTTTGACCTTTTGTCCAAACATTCTCTCAAACTCCCTCACCTAATACCTCAGCCCTTCCGCGTTTCTCGCTCACAAGGGCAGTATCGTCCGCAAACAGTAAATCATGTTTCACTTTACCTTTCTATCATTCCATTTCATCATTCCACTACCTCCCTGCCCTCACCATATCCTCTGAAACACTCTCCATAAACACATTGAAAAGCCACCGTGAACATTACACATCCTTCATGCCTCAAAATCCTTCTCAGCCTTCGCACCCCAAAACATGCTGCACTCTCGCCTCCTACACTCTCACACACATTATTCTACTATTTCCCTATAAAAGGCCTATATACCTTTACCGTAATTTGCCCGCACTCATTTTCCTTCGCCACAGCCCTCCACAATTCCCCCAGTCTTCATCTAGTTACCTAGATGCCTTTCTCTAAATTAAAAACACCCACCCATACACTTTCTTTCCTCTCTATGTAATTTATTCATTCCACAAGCTATCAATTTAGTAGTGTACGAACACCTGGTCCACACACCCTGCTCCATCCCTTAAATCTCGCTTGTTACTCCCTTCCTCACCCTCCGTTAAAAACTCTCACTCTCTCAACAGGTAATTCCCATACACTTTTCCCTTACCCACTTAAAAGACATATAACCTCTAAATAATTCTCCACATTCACCTATCCCCTTCCCCCTTATACAGGGGGACCAAACATACCATCTCCGTAATCCTGTGGTACCTCAGTATCACCGCAACTTGCCTTAGTATCCAACATATATTAAAATAAGCCTGTAACAGCCATTCTCACGCCTAAGCCTCCCTTATGCACTTTCCATTTCCACATAGCAAACCTGCGGACTTCCTTTTTTTTCCTTTATTCACGAGGCCTAGAATAAGTTTCCTCCATTTGTAATTTCATCCTCACCCTCCTCACCTTAACATCATACCCGACAACTGCACCTATTGCAAATCTTCTCCCCCTCCCCAAACTTTATTTCATTACAATAATCAAACTAAAATACTCCCCACCTCTTGCCTCCCCTTTCCTCTCCTCGCTAGTCCACTCCCCATCTCTCCCTTAATCCTCTTCCCCAACCCCTTGCTTTTCTTCTTGTTTCTATTCTACTCATTATCCAGTAACATCTTACTGTTCTAGATTCAAAATTTTCCGTTACACTTTCTTTATTCTACACACTCATCTTTTGCTCTTACTCGTTTCGTCGTGTCCTCCCCGCCCTTCATTTTGGCTTCACCTCTACCTTTCTATATTCCGTCCTAGCTTTCTCTTTCCTACTTCCCAACCAACTTCACATTAAGCCATCTTTTTCCCTTTTTCACGCACCTCCCTTAAGCTCCCCTACCAGGACCAGCGTAAGTTTGGTCATCCTTGGCCTCACACAGATAACTTCTTAACTTCCACATACCATTCTAGCCTCTTCACATACTGCCTACTCTTAATCTCACTCTCACTCCCCTCCACATCTCACCATCCTGTACCTCTCACTGCTGTGTACTCTCCTACCTATCTCGCACATACTTCATCCCTTATAAATCTCTTACAACTAATTTTCCTCCAAATTGTTTTCGCACTTTATCTATACTTGCTAAGCCACCTGGCTCTTTCTCTTAGCGCCTTAGTGGCCCTAACGCATGCAACCCTCTCCTCCCACAACCTTATCTAGCTTAACCTACCAGAATATGTGATCCGATAATCCCCTCCCGCCCCTCTAAATACAGGGTGTACAATCTAACAATGCTGGGCCTCTATCTTCCCATTTACACACAATAATCCAGTAACCCGGCCCTCCCCCCGTTATGCTCACTCTTCATGTATACCTTACTCGCACTCTCAACTTTTTTTGAACCAAAGTATTCCGCAACTATCATTCTTCTTTCGGCACACAACTCTAACAGACTTCTGCCGGATTGAACATTCTCTCCCTAGCCGCCCCCTCGCCAAACTGTCCTATTATGTGCTGGTCCACCCCCTCCCTTCCCATCTGACATCCTCAAATCTCGCGAGGGAGGGTAGAACAAATTTTATATTTACCAAATTTCCAACACTCACGACAACTCTCCAGGATCTTTCATCTCTCGGCATCCTCCTCGCTCCGCATTCACTGGTGCATATGCGCATACAAAAACACACCCACATTTCCCCCCAAATTTCACTTTCACCCACATTATCCTGGAACTCCCTGACTACACACCCTTACCTTATTCCACACCTCTTTCCTCATAAATATTCCCACCCCTTCCCTCGCCTTCCCTCGCCCTCACTCCCTCATTCACCCCTGATATCAACCCCCGTTGTACTCTTCCAAAGTCAAACCGTCCCTCTTTTGCCCTTCAACTTAGTTTTCAGTTATCCGCGCGAGCGACGAGGTCCAAACCCTTTTTTCTTCAACATTCACCCCCACTCTCCTCCCTCTTCGGAGAATCCCTCGTTTCACCCCCTCAAAT
>JABUQX010022843.1:0-10000 GCA_015478945.1 Trachelipus rathkii
CATTGTACTTCGTTCGGTTATCAACAGGTGTTTAACCGTTTTCGCATTTATCGTGGCAACTTTCTAAAAAAAAATTTAATATATATATATATATATATATATATATATATATATATATATATATATATATATATATATATATATATATAATATATATATATATATATTATATATATATATATATATATATATATATATATATACCGTATATACTATATGTATATATATATATATATATATATATATATAACTCATATATATATATATACATATATATATATATATATATATATACTATATATAACTTATATATATATATATATATATTATATATATATATATATATATATATATTTCAAGTCTGTAGTAAGGAAATGTGCTCCAGTAAATCGATTTTCTCTAAAAGAAGTAAATAATACCTTCCCATAAGGAAGAAAACCTCCTGCTAATATGTGAGATTTTTAAAAGTAAAGAAAAACAAAATTCAAAACATCATTTCTATATATACATAAAAAATCGTAATCATTTCAGTAGTAGGAGAGCCATATTGCTCGCCCAAAGTGACCGCGACCTTTTTGACCTTTTTTTGACCGCGACCTTTTTGACCTTTACCTTTTTGGGCAACCTGAATTTTTTACCTTAACTTTTTTTGGGCCTTGACCTTGGTCATTTTTGGCCCAAATTTTTACCTACCCTTGTCCTTTTAGGGGAAGTCGATTTTTACCCTAATTTTTGAGAACCCTAATTTTTTGAGAACCCCTAATTTTGAGAAGCCAAATTTTTTGAGAACCCAAATTTTTGGCAACTAATTTTGGCAACCTAATTTTTTTAACCCTTCGAAGAAGGGGTTGCGTCAGCAACCGTTGTACGTATTACCCCCCTATTTTACGCCCCCTAATTTTTTCGACCGTGGGCCATTTTTGCCCACGGTAATTTTTGGCTACCCTTTGATCTTCCGTGGGTCATTTTTGGCCCACGTTAATTTTTGCCTTTGGTCTTCCATAGGTCAATTTTTAGCCCACCTAATTTTTCGGCAATAACAATTTTTTGCAACCCTTCGAGAAGAAGGGTTGCTATCTTCAATTTGCGTCAACTTCTTCGTGTACATGTCACCCTAATTTTTCGATCAAACCTTTTGGTCATCCATGGGTCAATTTTGGCCCCGCAATTTTCGGCCACCCTTTAGGGGCTTAGCCCTATTTTTTGATATTTCGGTAACATCTACACACGCGCGCGCGCACACACACACACACACACACACACACACACCTAGCCTACACCTAGCCTCCATATAGCCTACACCCAGCCTCCACATAGCCTACACCCAGCCTACACCCAGCCTACACATAGCCTACACCCAGCCTACACCTAGCCTTCACCTAGCCTACACCTACACCTAGCCTCCACCCATCCTTCACCTAGCCTACACCTACACCTAGATTCCACCCAGCCTGTACCTAGCCTACACCTACACCTAGCCTCCACCCAGCCTTCACCTAGCCTACACCTACACCTACACCTAGACTCCACCCAGCCTTCACCTAGCGTACACCTATACCTAGCCTACACGTGCCCCTACAACTTTGATGTCTTAACCTTGTTTGACCATGATATCCCACCCGTCACATATTTCGTTCCTAACTTGTACGCATGTATGGATCTATCCTAATACCCCTACACACACACACACACACACACTTACACTTATACACATTCACTATGACACTTGCACCCATTCACTATGACACTTACATTTACCATAGACACTTACATTTACACTTATACTCACGTACAAACCACTGCCAACCCTTTGGTCGTCCATGGGTCAATTTTGACCCACGGTAATTTTTGTCCTTCCTTTAGGGACTTAGCCCTTTTTGATGTCTTAACCTTGTTTGACCATGATATTTCGCCTTTGACCTTGCCATATACCATGGGTCAATTTTGACCCACGCTAACTTGATGGCTTTGATGGTTCCCAATCACCGTAAGAAGTATCTAGTGATGTTCTATTAGTGTTCTATGAGTATTAGATGAGTGCCAGGTGAGTGCCAGGTGAGTGCCAAGTGAGTGCCAATGAGTGCCAATGAGTGCCAAGTGAGTGCCAATGAGTGCCAAGTGAGTGCCACATAGTGCCAAGTGAGTGCCACATAGTGCCAACTGAGTGCCACTTTTTTCAAGCCTTTTCTAGCCTCCCCTGAGCCTAGAATAGCCCTAATATGGGTGTCTACCCATAGGTAATAAGGTATGAGGAACCGAATGGTGTACATTACAATCTGCTAGAATGCTTCCTACTATGAGTTAGTATTTTTATAACACTTATAAGCACTTACACTCGCCATAGACACTTACACTAGCCCATATACACTTACACTCACACGCACAGGTACACTTACACTTACACTCACACACTCGAAGCTCAATTTTGTTGGTCATTCATTTTTATTTCATACTTAAACATTTTTTTATTAAAAACATTTTCGCGAATCTAAAACTGTAACTCATTACAGACCTATTATTTAACACATATATTTATTAACATTATTTTTACTTATTACTTTTTACTTAATACTTTTTAATTTATAAATTTTTAAAAAATTGTATGTAAGAAGAAAAAAACCAGAGTGCCTGATATATAAACATTTTATTTTACTACAACTGTACGAAATTTTATTAAAAACATTAACATTACATACCTTAAAGCAGTAAATCAGTAAATCAATAGAGGTGTTACTAACACCAAGAGGGGATTAGTATGCTTGTTTTACTGTTTTACTGCTTTAACTCATGTTTTACTGCTTTAACTCATGTTTTACTGTTTTAACTTATATGTTTTACTGCTTTAACGCACATATTTATTAACATTACATACCTTAAAGCAGTAAATCAGTAAATCAATAGAGGTGTTACCTAACACCCAGGGGGGATTAGTATGCTTTTGTTTTACTGCTTTACTGCTTTAACTCATGTTTTACTGCTTTAACTCATGTTTTACTGTTTTAACTTATATGTTTTACTGCTTTAACGCACATATTTATTAACATTACATACCTTAAAGCAGTAAATCAGTAAATCAATAGAGGTGTTACCTAACATCAAGAGGGGATTAGTATGCTTTTGTTTTACTGCTTTACTGCTTTAACTCATGTTTTACTGCTTTAACTCATGTTTTACTGCTTTAACTCATATGTTTTACTGCTTTAACTCACATATTCATTAACATTACATACCTTAAATCAGTAAATCAGTAAATCAATAGAGGTGTTACCTAACACCAAGGGGGGATTAGTATGCTTTTGTTTTACTGCTTTACTGCTTTAACTCGTGTTTTACTGCTTTAACTCATGTTTTACTGCTTTAACTTTCTGCTTTACTGCTTTAACTTTCTGCTTTACTGTTTTAACTTTCTGCTTTACTGCTTTAACTCATATATTTATTAACATTATGTTTTTTATTTTGTTTTAATACTTTTTATTTATTTTTATTATTATTTTTATTTATTTTTATTATTATTTTTATTATTTTTTTATTTTATTATTTTTATTATACTTAGTGTTATTTACTTCATGCCTATTGTTATTATTATTTAGAACACACACACACACACACACACACACACACACACACACACACACACACACACACACACACACACACACACACACACACTTATACACACATTCACTATGACACTTATACACACATTCACTATGACACTTACATTTACCCATAGACACTTACATTTACACTTATACACACGCACTCACACACACACACACACTTACACTTATACACACATTCACTATGATACTTATACACGCGTTCACCTTACATTTATCCATAGACACTTACATTTACACTTACACTCACACCTAGATTTACTTACACTCACCTGGATTTGCCCACTCACACAGATTTGCCACTCACTCCAAGCCCCACACCCTCAGGTTACCACTCGCACACAGATTTACACACACACACACACACACACACACACACACACACACACACTTACACATATAACGTATAATTTATTAAAACATTTTATGTTTTAATTAAACACGTACATTTATATTACTCATTCAAATATAACTAAAATTATTTCAAAGTTTCTTAAAACTTCTATAATAAATCAATCATTATCTTTGAACAAAGAATTTATTATTAACTGTTAATACTTTTTGTTTATAAATTTTATAACTATCAAGTTTTAAAATAACTTTTACTAAAATTTTATGAAATTTTATTAAAAACATATATTTTACGTACCTTAAAGCAATAAATCAGTAAATCAGTAAGGCCAGCCCCTAGCACCCCTCTACATCAAGCTATGCCACGTTTTGTTCTATTGACTTACTGCTTTACATCATCTTTAGCCATGTAATAAGTATAAAATAACAAAATAAGTTCTTCTCTGATAACATAACATGTATTTTATTAAAATCATTCTAAGTTTTTATTTAAAAATAACAATTATTCACTTACATTTATATTATTCGCTCGATGTTAACTAAAAATATTTCAAAGTTTTTTAAATAATTCGGGTTTTCTTTATTATTATTATTATTATCTATGTACATTGACAATCCATCACGAGAAAACACAACAACCCGCACTGCTTACAGATACGAAACTGACCTCTCTCTGTAAAATGTGTTGAAATAACTACTTTAGGTCTAAATTTAGGATAATCCTTTTTGTAACCCGGGGCGATTTAAGCCTAATTCCAGGTCAAAATATATTTCAAACTGACCTTTTTCTGTAAAATGTGGTGCAATAACTACGTTAGGCCTAAATTTAGGCCTAAATTTAGGATAAGCCTTTTTGTAGACGGGCTAATTTAATCCTAATACCAGGTCAAAAGGTAATTCCCGTATAGACAAGAATCATTGTTATTATTATTATTTTTATAAATATATTTCAAACTGAAACATGCTGGATCGGTAAGATCCTTTAATCCTTATCTCTATATGACCTCGTATGTGATTGGTCGAGAATTATTTTATCGTCTTTTGAAAATTAACTTTGTTCTTTAAACTTGTATTTGAGCAGGTGTGTGTTTTATTATCTTTTATACCCAAACTCATTTTAAAATCATAGTCATTTTAGCTGTTAAGCGGTGCACAAGTTATCTGATTCGTATTAAAAGTGTTTTATTTTTACTAAGTGTATATCATATTTATAATAAATACTTACATTGAGGAATAATTATTAATTTCACTAGAATAGATAATAATTAATTCACTAGTTCATAAACTAACCACCAGGGCTCAGCATGAGCCCCACCCGCAAAGGCAGCCAACCCCGCACCCGCTGGTGCGTCCCGCCGCGTCCCCGCCCGCCGCGTGCGCCCGCAGGCGCAATATTTCCGCGTACCCGCCCGCCGCGTGCGCCCGCAGGCGCAATATTTCCGCGTTCCCGCCCGCCGCGTGCGCCCGCAGGCGCAATATTCCCGCGCGAATTATTATTTAGAACACACATACACACACACACACACACACACACACACACACACACACACACACACACACACACACACACACACACACACACACACACACACACACACGCACACTCACTTACACCTATAACGTATAATTTATTAAAACATTTTATTTTTATTTTATTATTATACTTAGTGTTATTTACTTCATGCCTATTGTTATTATTATTTAGAACACACATACACAAACACACACACACATACACACACACACACACACACACACACACACACACACACACACTCACACGCACACTCACTTAACATATAGCAGTATAATTTATTAAAACATTTTATTTTTATTTATTATTATTATTATTGTTATTTACTTCATGCCTATTGTTATTATTTAGAACACACATACACACACACACGCACACACACACACACACACACACACACATACACACTTACACATACGCACCCACCCACTCGATATTTTGATGCCTCAACTTTGATGCCTCAGCTTTTGATGCCTCAACTTTGATGTCTCAGTTTTGATGCCTCAACTTTGATGCCTCAGCTTTTGATGCCTCAACTTTGATACCTCAGCTTTTGATGCCTCAGCTTTGATACCTCAACTTTAATAACTTAGCTTTGGTACCTCAGCTTTAGTGGTTCATCTTTGATGACTCATCTTTGATGGCGTCATCTTTGATACCACCTATATTGATGATTCAGCTTATAAGCAGTTACACTTACCATAGACACTTACACTTACACTTATACACACATACACTATATCTCTTATTCACACATACGCACATACACATAGACACTTACGTTCACCCATAGACACTTACACTCACCCGCACACAAAATATATATATATATATATATATATATATATATATATATATATATATATATATATATATATATATATATATATATATATATATATATATATATATATTTCATTTGCGTGATATATTGCGCCTGCGGGCGCACGCGGCGGCGGTTACGCAAATGCGCCGGGCGCACGCGGCGGGCGGGGACGCGGCGGGACGCACCAGCGGGTGCGGGGTTGGCTGCCTTTGCGGGTGGGGCTCATGCTGAGCCCTGGTGGTTAGTTTATGAACTAGTGAATTAATTATTATCTATTCTAGTGAAATTAATAATTATTCCTCAATGTAAGTATTTATTATAAATATGATATACACTTAGTAAAAATAAAACACTTTTAATACAGATCAGATAACTTGTGCACCGCTTAACAGCTAAAATGACTATGATTTTAAAATGAGTTTGGGTATAAAAGATAATAAAACACACCTGCTCAAATACAAGTTTAAAGAACAAAGTTAATTTTCAAAAGACGATAAAATAATTCTCGACCAATCACATACGAGGTCATATAGAGATAAGGATTACTCCGACCAATCACAAGTAAGGAAAACATTTCCTTCTTACCTGCTTAAAGGATCTTACCGATCCAACATGTTTCAGTTTGAAATATATTTATAAAAATAATAATAACAATGATTCTTGTCTATACGGGAATTACCTTTTGACCTGGTATTAGGATTAAATTAGCCCGTCTACAAAAAGGATTATCCTAAATTTAGGCCTAAATTTAGGCCTAATGTAGTTATTGCACCACATTTTACAGAAAAAGGTCAGTTTGAAATATATTTTGACCTGGAATTAGGCTTAAATCGCCCCGGGTTACAAAAAGGATTATCCTAAATTTAGACCTAAAGTAGTTATTTCAACACATTTTACAGAGAGAGGTCAGTTTCGTATCTGTAAGCAGTGCGGGTTGTTGTGTTTTCTCGTGATGGATTGTCAATGTACATAGATAATAATAATAATAATAAAAAAAAAAACGAATTATTTAAAAAACTTTGAAATATTTTTAGTTAACATCGAGTGAATAATATAAATGTAAGTGAATAATTGTTATTTTTAAATAAAAACTTAGAATGATTTTAATAAAATACATGTTATGTTAGCAGAGAAGAACTTATTTTGTTATTTTATACTTATTACATGGCTAAAGATGATGTAAAGCAGTAAGTCAATAGAACAAAACGTGGCATAGCTTGATGTAGAGGGGTGCTAGGGGCTGGCCTTACTGATTTATTTATTGCTTTAAGGTACGTAAAATATATGTTTTTAATAAAATTTCATAAAATTTTAGTAAAAGTTATTTTAAAACTTGATAGTTATAAAATTTATAAACAAAAAGTATTAACAGTTAATAATAAATTCTTTGTTCAAAGATAATGATTGATTTATTATAGAAGTTTTAAGAAACTTTGAAATAATTTTAGTTATATTTGAATGAGTAATATAAATGTACGTGTTTAATTAAAACATAAAATGTTTTAATAAATTATACGTTATATGTGTACGTGAGTGTGTGTGTTGTGTGTGTGATAATAAATCTTTGTGTGCTAGTGTAAGTAAATCTGTGTGTGTAAGTAAATCTGTGTGTGAGTGTAAGTAAATCTGTGAGTGTAAGTAAATCTGTGTGAGTGTAAGTAAATCTGTGTGTGAGTGTAAGTAAATGTAAGTGTCTATGGATAAATGTAAGTGTCATAGTGAATGTGTGTATAAGTGGTATCATAGTGAATGTGTGTATAAGTGTAAGTGTGTGTGTGTGTGACCGCATGTGTATAAGTGTAAATGTAAGTGTCTATGGGTAAATGTAAGTGTCATAGTGAATGTGTGTATAAGTGTCATAGTGAATGTGTGTATAAGTGTAAGTATGTGTGTGTGTGTGTGTGTGTGTGTGTGTGTTCTAAATAATAATAACAATAGGCATGAAGTAAATAACACTAAGTATAATAAAAATAATAAAAATAAAATAATAAAAATAATAAAAATAATAATAAAAATAAATAAAAATAATAATAAAAATAAATAAAAAGTATTAAAACAAAATAAAAAACATAATGTTAATAAATATATGAGTTAAAACAGTAAAACAGTAAGTTAAAGCAGTAAAGCAGAAAGTTAAAGCAGTAAAGCAGAAAGTTAAAGCAGTAAAACATGAGTTAAAGCAGTAAAGCAGTAAAACAAAAGCATACTAATCCCTTTGGTGTTAGGTAACACCTCTATTGATTTACTGATTTACTGCTTTAAGGTATGTAATGTTAATGAATATGTGTTAAAGCAGTAAAACATATGAGTTAAAGCAGTAAAACATGAGTTAAAGCAGTAAAACATGAGTTAAAGCAGTAAAGCAGTAAAACAAAAGCATACTAATCCCCCCTGGGTGTTAGGTAACACCTCTATTGATTTACTGATTTACTGCTTTAAGGTATGTAATGTTAATAAATATGTGCGTTAAAGCAGTAAAACATATAAGTTAAAACAGTAAAACATGAGTTAAAGCAGTAAAACATGAGTTAAAGCAGTAAAGCAGTAAAACAAAAGCATACTAATCCCCCCTAGGTGTTAGGTAACACCTCTATTGATTTACTGATTTACTGCTGAAAATATAAAATGTTAATAAAAAGTATTAAAACATAATGTTAATAAATATATAAGTTAAAACAGTAAAACATGAGTTAAAGCAGTAAAAGCTTGCTGCAGTAAAGCAGTAAAACAAAAGCATACTAATCCCCTCTTGGTGTTAGGTAACACCTCTATTGATTTACTGATTTAAGGTTTTTAATAAAATTTCGTACAGTTGTAGTAAAATAAAATGTTTATATATCAGGCACTCTGGTTTTTTCTTCTTACATACAATTTTTTAAAAATTTATAAATTAAAAAGTATTAAGTAAAAAGTATTAAGTAAAAATAATGTTAATAAATATATGTGTTAAATAATAGGTCTGTAATGAGTTACAGTTTTAGATTCGCGAAAATGTTTTTAATAAAAAATGTTTAAGTATGAAATAAAAATGAATGACCAACAAAATTGAGCTTCGAGTGTGTGAGTGTAAGTGTAAGTGTACCTGTGCGTGTGAGTGTAAGTGTATATGGGCTAGTGTAAGTGTCTATGGCGAGTGTAAGTGCTTATAAGTGTTATAAAAATACTAACTCATAGTAGGAAGCATTCTAGCAGATTGTAATGTACACCATTCGGTTCCTCATACCTTATTACCTAGGGGTAGACACCCATATTAGGGCTATTCGGGGCTCAGGGAAGGCTAGAAAAGGCTTGAAAAAAGTGGCACTCAGTTGGCACTATGTGGCACTCACTTGGCACTCATTGGCACTCACTTGGCACTCATTGGCACTCGTTGGCACTCACTTGGCACTCACCTGGCACTCACCTGGCACTCATCTAATACTCATAGAACACTAATAGAACATCACTAGATACTTCTTACGGTGATTGGGAACCATCAAAGCCATCAAGTTAGCGTGGGTCAAAATTGACCCATGGTATATGGCAAGGTCAAAGGCGAAATATCATGGTCAAACAAGGTTAAGACATCAAAAAAGGGCTAAGTCCCTAAAGGAAGGACAAAAATTACCGTGGGTCAAAATTGACCCATGGACGACCAAAGGGTTGGCAGTGTGTTTGTACGTGTGTATA
>JABUQX010022843.1:15000-20000 GCA_015478945.1 Trachelipus rathkii
TTTTGTCCATTACTGTGAGTTTTGCCCATATTGTGTCTGGGAAAAATCTTTCTTGTTTTTTTCTATTAAATTAGTAGTTTGCCTTAGCACTCTAAACCAATACCTAGTTACATTCGATGTTCCATAAAGTTAATAATGTATTTTACTTCACATAGATGTGAACGGCAATCAATAATATGTAACGTCACTGAATATTTTTGACAGTTTAAACACTTCAAATACCTTTCTTCATTGATTCTGTACCATCACATACTTGTTCAATTAGAAAGTCACAATTTATATCAGTGTTCCTAGTATTACCTCAGGTAGAGATTCTAGCTTAATGCTTTCAAGAGCAAATTAAATTTGCTTTGATCCCCCATTATTTTAATAAAATTTTAATATTGAGATTTAAGCTATCATAATATTTTGATAGCTTAAATAATTTCGGGGATGTTTGAATACCTTGAACCCCACTCGTCTTGGTCTTTATATTAATTATATAATCATATATAATATATATATATATATTATATATATAAATATATATATATATTATATATTATTATTATATATAGTATATAATATACTATATATATACTATATTATAATGTTATATATATAACGTACTATATACTTTACATTATATACTATATATATATATCATATATACTATAATATATATATAGCTGTCTATATATATATATATTAGTATATATTCATATAATTTATATATATATATTAGACGTATAAATAATATATTAAATATATATTAATTATATATATTTAGTTTTTTATTATATTATATAATATAGTTATATTATATATATATAATAATTATATATATATATACTATTATATATATATATAATATATATATATTATATATATATTATCTTTTATTTTTTATATATATATACTATATATATATATACTATATATATATAATATTTCTATTTAAATTTATATATATATATATATAATAATATATTGTCTTAATTAAAATATATTTCTATTTAAATTTACACATATTCTTTTAATGTATTTATTATAATATACTTATATTATATTTATATATATATATATATATATTGTTTTTATATATTATATATATATATTATAAGTATATATTAGTATATATATATATATATACTATATATGTTATATTATTATTACTATTACTATTACTATAATTATATATATATATATATAATATATATATATAATATATATATATAGATATATATAATTATATATAATATATAATATTATATAAGTTATTGTCTTGAAGACTGAAAATATTTTGTTTTGCAACAAATATATTTGAATACAATAAAACGTAAAATATATTAAATCTTTAAAAAACAATTAATCGTTTTCAATTAGTTTATCAAACAAATTTTATATACTTTCTCTCAAACGAAACGAACTAAATAAAAAATAACTTTTGTAAAAATACATTTTGAGAGGACTTCGACTAATTACTAAATTACAATTCAGTATTGTAGAAGTATATAAATATATATAATATTATAATCTATATTATATATAGTATATTACATATATAGTATATATATATATATATATATATTAATAGTATATATATATATATATATAATTATAGTATATATATATAATACTGTATATATTATATACTATATATATAATATATATATATATAATATATATATTATATATATCATATATATATATATATTAATATACTATATTATATATATTATATATAGTATATATATATTATTATATATATATACTTATTATATTAATAATATATATATATATATAATATTATATATATTATATAGATATACTATATCTATATATATTTATATATAATTACATATATATAAGTATATAATAATATATATAATCTATATATATTTATTATATATATATATATATATATATATATAATTATATATATATAGTATATATATTTATATAATTATATATATAAAATAATATAATATATATATACTATCATATAATACATATACATATATATATATATATATATATATTAATATATATATATATATATATAAATATATTATATATACCGTATATATATATATTACATATATATATTATAATTAATATAATATATATATATACTATTATATATATATGTATTATATATATACATATATTACGTTTTATATATATAATATATTCTATATATATTAAATTATAATATTATATATAATATATAATAATACTATATATATAGATATTATATATATTATTTATATTTATTATATAATTATATATATATATTAGTTATTTTTATTATTATTTTTATTTTTTTTTTTTTTTTTTGTTTTTTTTTTTATTTTTTTTTTGCAGTTATAGATAAATTTATATTTTTATATGTATATAATTGTTTTTTAATATATATATTTAATAATATTATATATATATACTATATATCATATCTATATATAGATATATATTAATATATATATTTTTTATATAATAATATAAATATAGTATATTAATATATATAGTATATATATATATATATTATATTTATATATATTTTATATATATATATAATATATTACTATAATAATATGCTATAGTATATAAGATAGATATATTAATTAATTCTATAATAATAAGAGTTATATATATATAGTTATGATTATTAATATATATATATATATATTATATATATATATACATATATAATACTTAATATATTATATAAGTATACTATATATATATATTAATATACTAAATGGTATATATATATATTATAATTATCGATGACATATATATAATTGGTAACTTATATATATACCCGTGTTATATATACATATTCTATTATATTACTTGTATAATGTTATAAATAATATTTAAAATTTTTTAAAGATGTACGTAATACGTCAAATATTTCAATACTTATCAAAATTGTAGGCCTCAGTAAAATAATATTATATATATATATATATATATATAATATATATATACATATATATATAACTATATATAGCTTATAGCTATTATATATATATTAATATATATAATCTATTTATTACAATACATAAGTATAATAGTAATATATATACATACTATAAATATAATAATATATATATATAATATATATATAATATTATATTATATATATATATTTAACGATATATATTTATAACATGGAAACGTAACCAATCTAACTAGTTTAATATATATGTATAATATTATATATAATACTATTACATAAATATACTATTATATATATAATTTATATATATATATATATATATATATTATATATATATATAGAGTTATTATTATTATATATTATATATAAATATATTTATTATATAATATACACTAATTAATAATTACAATATATATATATAATATATTTATATATATGATGTATATATAATATCTAATAGTACAACTAGCTATAATTCGATTCATATATATATAATGATATATAAAGACAGTAATAGTACAGGGTGATTAATAAAACTCTGCGAGAACTCGGAGGGTGATAGAGCAACTGCGATAAAGGAAATGTTTATTGTTATTTAACCGATGGTTGCATGACGCTGTCGTTTAAAGTTAAGGAGATTGAATCGTACAGCTAGTAATTTCGAGTTGTGTGTGACGTCGTCGCGATGTAGGTTACGACGTTTGTTACTCAAAATGAAATGTGTTTGTGCGCTAGTACATGTGTACTATAGCTTAGAACTGTGCTTACTGAACATGTTGGCAATATCCTCTTACCTCTTGCGAATTCATCGTGTATTTATTACAGTATGACGCCAGTTCGATTACAATGGATCATCTACACTCTTCAGAGTATAACCGACATGATACATTGGTAGTTAACGGTGCGGCTAAACGGAATGACGACAGAGCGACTCGAGTAACGAGAATACCCGGTTTCGCACACAGAAATCACCCCCGACCAAAAGTTTCGCTCGCCTTCGAACAGTGCGCTTCGAGATAGATGGAGACCCTTCGTCCCGGTGTATTGGTGAGACCGCGCTGTAACTACGAGGGACATTGTTGGTTTCTCAAATGATGGCGCTCCCAGAGAACTTAGCCACCAAGTACGGGCGCATCTTAACAGAGTCTACACTGACAAATGAAGGAGATGGGGGACTCTGTCCGCGTGGCCTGCAAGATCGCCCGACTAGACGCCTCTAGATTCTTTTCTTTGGAGGCATGTAAATGAGTGTTGTGTAGATTAACCCAGTCAACACAAGAAAGGAACTGATTCAGCGAATATTAACTGCGTTTGATCAAATCAGACACAGTTAGGGCATGTTCGATAGAGTCTGACAGGCAATGGCACGCGATGTAACGAATGTATGCACGGTAAAGGCAGACACTTTGAAACCTGTATTTTCCCAATAAAATGATTCATACCAACTTACCATTGTTTGCTTTAGCAACCTCGCGCAAAACAATCTTTGTTTAAAGTCAAAAAACTATCCTCTTATTAATAACCTCTGATAACTCCTCGTAGTACAGCAGATTGTCGTCACGCAATATTACGAATATGCGCGTGTACGCACTATCATACATAACATTTAGAATATCCCAAACTCTCCGGTTTACGAGTAAATTGATGCGTCAAACAACATCATGGTGGTAAATATTCTTACAATTATCCGTAACTTTTGGAACGAAGCGTGCATACGAACATAGCTTATTTTAAATAAATGTTCATCGTTTGCCGCTATCAGCCCCGGTTTGTGCAGCAGAGGTTTGAATCACACACAACACACACTATGATATATATTACTTATTAATATATATATTATAGTATATATATATATCAGTATATATAATATTATATATATATATATTATATATATATATATGATATATATATTATATATTATATTATATATATATATTTGTATATAGATATAATAATATATATATATATGATATATATATATTATATTTACTATATATATACTATATATACTATATATATATATATCATTATCTTATATATATATATAACTATATAT
>JABUQX010022844.1:5000-16789 GCA_015478945.1 Trachelipus rathkii
AGCGCATATTGGAGCGATTTTGAGAAAGCTAGAATATGAAGCAAAGAGAAAAGGAAACAAAGGAGGGGACTCGGAGACAGTGGACGCGGTGGCAAATACTCGTCAAATGCTTTGGATATGCAAGCGCCACACGCAGTCTCCGTAAGTTCCTAAGAGATGAAAACCATAAATCTGTTAAATATGAAAGTATATTGCCAGTAGACCTCGAGCGCCGAAAGCCGTACTGGCGATCGGAAAGAAGGGAATGAGATTCCAGATGGTCTAAGAAGTGAGAATTGAGAAGGGTTTCAAAGATCTTAGAAGGAATACAAGTTAGAGCTATAGGGCGATAGTTAGAAGGATCAGAGCGGCTTCTTTTTTCGGAATAGGTTGGACATATGCGCGCTGGTAATTGAGGCATATATCATAGTATATAGACATAAAGAATATAGTTGGACGAGGGGCGGGGTCAGCACGGAAGCACACTCCCTTAAAATTCGGGGAGGAATGCAATCCGGGCACCTGTCTTCCTAACGTCATAGATTTCAGGAGCCCATGCAATCGATCAAATGTAATCACGGACGACCTAGCATGTTGGAGGGAGGAGGAGGAGGAGAAGGAATGCCAGAATCGTCCAGGGTTGAGTTAGAGGAAAATAGGAGGCCAAAGAGATTGGCCTTTTCAGTTGGAGTATTAGCAACAGAACCATCAGAGCGAATAAGAGGAAGAAAGGATGATTTACAGAAGTTGTTAGAGATGTTTTTGGCAAGAGGCCAGAAAGATTTTGTCAAGCAGGAGAACCAAGGAGGTTAGCGCACTTTCGTTTATTGAAAGTCCGCTTTGTCGTCGAAGAGTACCCTGCAACTATTTCTAGCTAAATGAAATTAGCAGAGTGATAGGAGAACGAGATTTTTCCACACCCGATACACTGTCTCTAGTCTGAATGGCCAGAGAACAAGCAAGATCGAACCATGGATTTTGAGGAGAAAAAGAGTTTAGTCGAAGAATGAACTGGCTCATCCCATCAACGATTTCAGCTCCCTTTATTGGCAGAAGCCGAAGCGTCTTCAGAGTCAAAGCAGTCACTCCAATTATAGTTAGCGTAGAAACAACGAATGCCCCCCAATCGCCCCGATCAAAGTGCCAGAAAAACCGTATAGGGCAGGATGGAGCTGTTGGAGAGCAAGTATTAAAATTAAGAGATATAAGGTTGTGGTCAGATTTACCGATAAGGAGATCGAAGGTGGTGTATTTATAGGAGAAGGACTAGTGGTGAAATATGGTCAAGTGTGTCAAGAATTGGTTGGGACGATCCGCAATGTGTGGTAGGTTTTTAATTATTTAGTTGCTCCTTTGATCGTTGAGATCTGAATGATTCGGCTTCTCGCACCTAAATCAGTATGAGAGGACCAATCCATTCAGTGTTGTGTACACTGAAATCCCCTAAATAGAGGACCGCAGTATTTGGATGAGAAGATATAACAGTTTCGTTGAGAAGTAGTAAGGTAATCAAAAAAGGCATGAAATTGTTCTGTTATGGGAAAGTAGCAGAGGCACAGGATATTGTAGTAAGAAGGAAGAAAGCATTTTAAGCCACAGAAATCCAAGTTAGGAGATTGAGATTCTCGTGACGTGTTATAGGAGTGTTTTATGTTTACATAGGCGGAAATTTATAAATATAGTTAGTTGGATATATTAACGAGTTAGAGGATGAATTCCTAGCCATTTGGGTCTCAGACAGAGCAAAAATTTAGGGTTAGAGTTACAGAGGTGGTATCCCACGGATGCAGAGTTAGAGTGCAAGTCACTGATGTTGGTAAAGCCAATAGAAGCCGCGGCTGTGCAAATCTGTCTATAAACACAACACACGTCATAACAAAAAAACAGGAGAAACAAACGACAAAAACCAAAAGGAGAAAATGAAAAAAATTATTCGTAACACTAAAACTAAATTAAAAGAAATTTTAAAACGCTAAAACCTATTTACAGTAAATATCTAAAATATGAATAATTCAGAAAGTTTAAAACAACTCGCGCACGTCACACACACTCACGAAATTGCGTTACAAAAAACAGAAAGAAAATACTGATTGACAACTAAACAAAAGTGGAAGCTATCCGTATTAATTATAATAGTAGCTTATCAATGGTAAATGTTACGCATAAAACCCAAGCTGGAGAAACGCTAAAAAATTAAGTTAAAAAGAAGTCGAGGGGGGAGAGGAAAAAAAAAAAAAAAAAAAAAAAAAAAAAAAAAAAAAAAAAAAAAAAACAGTACTACCTTATATTTATATATTATATTATTAAACTTTAATTTTTCTCCAAAAGTAAAAAGTATCGGCCATATTTAACGATTACCGAACCAGAAAAAAAGGCGATACTGCCGATATCGATATATCGGTACAGTCTAATTTATATATAATATATATATATATATATATAATATATCTATAATATATATATATTAATATAATATATATATATATAAAATAAATATAATATTATATATTATTTATATATATTTATATATATATATAATATATATAATAAATGATGGAAGACATTAATCGTCATCGTCAAAATCGGCATATTTTTTTCAATCGTGCATCGTCATCTGGCATATTTTTGCGAATAATTGAACAATAATTAAGAATTTGGGTAATATTAAAACTGCAATAATAATATATATATATATATATATATAATATTAATATATATATATAATACTAATATATATATATAAGTATTTTATATATATATATATATTATATATATAATATATATATATATATACACCATTTTGATTAGGTATGTAATGACATTCCAGTGCCTAATGGTTCGTCTTTCTGTTCTGCGTTCATATCACACTCATCCTCCAGACAACATCTTCGAGACACCATCTTTTATCCACATATCCTATACACATACTTATATCCACACCCTTCTTCTAAACAACATCTTACAGACATCCTACTACTCATATCCCTATGAGTGGGGGAGAAAAAATTGCCGACATCATATCCTGCGTGTTCGTAGAAGGCAACTAAATTGATGGTGATAGTTGTTGGTGCCCATAACCACTTATTTTTTGCAGGTAATGCTAAAATGCATGGCTCAGAGAAGGTCGTATCGCGTAAGCGGCGTTCTGTTTTCGGGGAAAATGTAGGATATGGAATGTCTGGAGAATAAATGTTGAGGAGAAGAGGAGAGATGTGATGGATGGATTTTGAAAGCAAATTTGATTTGCTAGCTGTGATGAAACAAAGATGGAAGGTAACGTGAAATGAGTGGTGTGAAGTGAAATGGTGTTTGGTTGGGTGAGGAAAGGAATGAAGAGGGGATAAGAAAGATTTAATTTGATGAGTGACTTGTGGTAAAGAGCTATGGTAGATTTTGTGTGTGAGTGCTAGAATTCTTAAAGGTTAAACTTTAAGTTTGCATAATTAAAACTATGTTGGTGTCCATATGGTCATCTGAGGGTAATGTTGAAGCGAGTGCGATTTCTGGGATAATTGAATGATGTTTTGGATGGGATGAATAGGAGATTCAGTTCATCCACATATCTGCCCACCTAATGATTTTTTTTTTACAGTTGTCACCAACACTCACGGGCAAAGCCTATTCAAGGAGGGGGTGTAGTACGCTCAAAGTTCATCCCCTAGCGCAAATTACGCAGATGAACAAAGACGCAGGCTTTAAATGAGGGAGATTAAAATTTCAGCAGGACATACAGAAGATGGAAAAGAGGATTCCACAGAATAGAGGTGGCGGGAAAAAGAAGGAAGCACACAGCGAACTAGCTGGAAGTTACCAATAGTCAACACAGATACAGCACATCCTTGTGCTACGAGCGTCGTAAAGGTGGGTGGTACGCAAATGATAAGTTTCCTCGAGCACCTTGCCTCTGGGGTGCCTATAGAATAGAGATAAAGCACGAACAGAGCAATTTTAAGCTTTTGGCCTTTGCTTACCTATCCAAAAGCGGGTGAAACCAGAGCCCCCCCCCAGATATGAAGAGCAGTACTCCCATACAAAGGCAGATGAGACCCTTGGTATAATTGAAGCTGAGAAGAGAAAAAAAGTCTCGCAGTCTAAACAGAACATCCCAGTTTCCTTGAGGCAGGTGCCCAGCAACCGTTGTGACAATAAGGTTCCCAAGACATTTTTTTTGTTTATGTTTAAGGGCAAGGATGTTTATATTGTAACAGGAGAGACGAAAGAACCTTCAAAAGAGATTAGGAAAGTAGAAGCGTTTTAAGAGAAGGAAGATTTGCGAGTTGGGTTTTTAAAGATTTGAATTTCACACGGTTGAGACGACCCTCCCTAAAATTCATCCAGATAGAGATTAGAATAGGAAGATTTAAGACGAGAGCCATTTAAAGAAGTAAGAGGAAGCAAAACTGAGAATGAGTTGAAGAATGAAGGGTGAGTCATCGGCATATGAGTGGAAATAGAGTTTAGATGTGCAGGTGAGAAGATCATTAATGAAAAGTAGGAATATAGTAGGAGAAAAGACAGAACCTTGAGGAAACACCACTATTGACAGAAAACAAGAAGAAGTCGCCCAATCAACAACAGCCGATAATTAGAGATTTGAAAGAAAGCTAGACATAATTTAGCAAAGAGAAAGAGGAAAACCAAAGGAGGGAGCTTGGAGAGCAATGAGCGTGCCATTCCCAGTAAATGCTTTGGATATGTCAGTCGCAATCAGCACGTTCTGCCCGGTAGTTCCTAAAGCTGAAACCATAATCGGTTGGATAGGGAAGTA
Source organism: Trachelipus rathkii (assembly GCA_015478945.1). Lineage (NCBI taxonomy): Eukaryota > Metazoa > Arthropoda > Malacostraca > Isopoda > Trachelipodidae > Trachelipus > Trachelipus rathkii. Next base: position 9,748 of record JABUQX010022844.1, read on the forward strand.
TATCGACAGAAGAACTCGTGCGCTGAAAGCCGTACTGGCTATCGAAAAGAAGGAAATGAGTCCAGACAATCTATAGAAGTGAGAGTTGAGAAGTGTTTCCAAGATCTTACAATAGAATATCAAAGTGAGAGTATAAACGCGAATAGTTAGAAGGATCAGAGGGCTTCCTTTTTTGGATAGGTTGGGACATGTGCGAGCTTCCAAAACTGAGGGAAGAGTGCTAGATTGAGACATAGGGAGTATAGTTTAACGAGGGGCAGGGATAGACGGAACATACTCCATCAAAAACTTTGGGAGGAATGCCATCCGGGCCACCCGTCTTCTTATCCTTCATAGATTTCAGGGCCTATGCACCCGAATCAGATGTAATCACAGGCAAAGAGATAGGAACAGAGAAGAGGAAAGGAAGAGAAATGCAGATGTCTAGAGTTGAGTAGTGGAAAATAGGAGGTGAAGAGAATTGGCCTTGGCATCAGAGAAAAGTGAGATTTTACAGAAGTTTGCTGGAAGAATGTTTTTGGCAAAGGCAAGAAGCTTTGTCAGTAGAAGAACCAAGAAAGTTTAGCGCCTTCGTTTGATGAAAAGCGCTTTGCTCGTAGAGAGTATCCTGCACGATTTCTAGCTGAAATGAAAATTTGGGAGAGTTTGATTGGAGAAACGAGATTTTTCCACCCGCTAACGCACTGTCCTCTAGCCTGAATGGCTCAGAGAAACAAACACGATGAACCATGGTTTATTGAGGAAAGAAAGGATTAGCTTGAGAAGGAATAAAACTTGTGCTAGTGGCCATCAACGATTACAGCTCCCTCTTATCTTTTAAATATTTATAATACATCCATCATTATTCCTAACTGAGGTAGCGAATTTGCTAATCATCTGCAAACTTGGAAACCTTTATCATTTAACGTCCCTTGGTCAAAATATTTATACATATATGAAGACAGCACTTTGAACTAAGAAATGTTACAGACTACAAACATGTTCTCCTCATTTCCATTAATAATGCTTTTCATATTTTTTATTATTATTATTATTATTTATTTATTATTATTATTATTATTATTAATTATTATTATTAGAGACTTAAGAATCAAAATTTTGATCGCTTAAATAGTTTCAGAGGGAACCCCTGACCCCCTGTCTACAGCCTTGTGTAATATATAATATATATATTTATTATATATATATATATATATATATATATATTATATATATATATATATATATATATTATATAATATATATATATATATATATATATATATATATATATATATATATATATATATTAATAATAGATCAAATATATAATATTATATGTATATGCGTGTGCATCTATATATGTATTTGTATATGTATATATATTGATAAGTTTTGTATCTGTTTCTTTTCTTAGATCTGTCTGTGAAAGTTGTCCTACGTACTTTTCGTTCCTTATCTGATGTGACGTGATGTATGAAAGAAGATGAGAAACAGTGGATCTCCTGTGTTATCCCTCCCTTTTTTATTTTATTAGAGTATTTTTATTATCTCCGTTTATTTATTCTTTCCAGTGATATAAGTTAAATTTGTATTGAAGTATATAGTATAGTGATGTACTCTTGTGTATTGTATTAACTCTTGTGTAGTGAAATAATATGGTGTAGTGGTGCAGTAAAAAGACGTGTCCTAAATAGCAATCCTTACTCGTATATACCCGTCAGTTCAGTTTCGTGAAGGTGCACCTTTTAGTAAATTGTCCATTATTGTTATGATGGTTGCCTGTAATAAGGGGTAAAGTGTAATAAACAAATGTGGGCACCACAAAAATTAAAGTTAAAGTTGTTTTTCTGAGTAATGGTAACTTAATAAGTATCATAGAATACTTAATAACTAAGTAACTTTTAGTTTCCCATTTCCCATTTTGAACAACAAGAGAACATCGGTGAGTTGAACTGTGTTGTTGTAGTTTTGTTACCACTGTATTTTTCTCAGTGGTAGCAGAGCGTGTGTGATTTGATATTGTGTTGTGTGTGAAGGAAGTGGTGTAACGAGGCAGTAGTAGTTAGTTTCCTTGTTTGGTTGGTTTTAAGTTGGGTGTGTGTGTAGTGCAACCAATGGAAGAAGCACGGTGAATGGTGGTAGTGGGTGGTGTTGATAGGTAATGACATGGTAATGTGGGTACTTAATATGAACGTATAGAAGCAATGAATCAATGAGAGAGATGGTGAAAGGTATTGAATGACAGAGGAAAGTGTTGGTTTTGGTATAAGTGTTTTTGAGTTGAAAGTTGAAATGTGTACATTTCTTGAGGGAGAAATATGGGTGACGATATCAAAGGCAAATTGTGTTGGAGTTTTGTGGCAAGGATAAGTGGGTGTTCCGTACTGTTAGGGATGCTCTGATAAGTGTATATGAAGGAGAGATCAGAAAGAACAGGAGTGACGTGGCTGAGTGCGATGAGGGTGGTTGGTATTCAAGTAAAAGTGTGTTTGGGTCCAGAAGTGAAGAGTGTGTTAAAGGTCAATTGTTGAATGTGAAAGACAAGGATGGTGTAGTAAGTGAATGTCATATTTGTAGGTCGAAATTTCATTATGCGTACAAATGTCCATCAAGAGGTAGAGTTAGAGGTGTTTATGGTGGTGATGGTAGGGGAAGAGGTTATGGTAGTGTTGTTGGTGTCAGTAGAGGTAGAAGTAGAGTGGTAGAAAATGTAGAAAGTAGTGCTATAGTTGTTAGTAATTATGTAGTTGATGATAAAAATATTTTTTATAGTGAAGAGAGTAGATGGATGAGAAAGAGATGTGATTTGTGTAGATCGGATGAACACTCGTGGAGAAATTGTGATGTGTATGGAGATTATAGTGAGTTGTTGTGTGTTACAGAGAAGGGAGTTACAAGTGGTGTGAATAATGTAGTAAGTAGTAGTGAAGAAAAAAGTGAGAACAAGAGTATGGGAGAAAGTGGTGAAAAAGTGGTAGTTCCGGTAAGAGTGTGGACAAGTGATGTTAAAGATGAGAAGAGTGTGGTAAGTAAAGAAGATGTGAAAGTGAAGGAAGATGTAGTAGTAGAAGATGAAGTAGTAAAAGATGTAGTAGAAGTAGAGGTAAATAACAAAGTGAGTGAGGTAGTAGTAGAAGATGTAGTAGGAGAAGTAGAAGTAGAGGTAAATGTAGTAGTAAAAGATGTAGTAGAAGTAGAGGTAAATAACAAAGTGAGTGAGGTAGTAGTAGAAGATGTAGTAGAAGAAGTAGAAGTAGAGGTAAATAACGAAGTGAGTGAGGTTGGTGGAATGGTGAAATGTAGTGTAGTAGAAGAAAGTAAGTGTCGTGAAGTGGAAGTGAGTGATGATGTTGGGGAGAGGTTAAGTGTCATATTGTTGTTGGAACAGTGACGTGTAGTGAAGTAGAAGAAAGTAAGTGTAATGTAGTATAAAGTGAAGTGGTGTTGCGATGAGGATGTGAGTTGTAGTGATCAGATAGTGAAAACAGTGGTACAGATGTAAGTGTGAAAAGGGGGTGGAGAGAAAAAGGAAGAACGGAAAGAAGGGGAAGAAAAGGTAAGTCGTAGTGCTAAAGTAAAAATGTAAATGAAGGAATGGGTGAGCGTAAAGAAGGTGAGTTTAAGAGTGGTTTGTGTAGATTTTGAGCATTTTTACTAGTTTATATGAAAGTGAAGGGGTGTGTTAAAGAAAATGTGTTGTTGAAGTATTGTATTATAGGGATTCAGAGGTGTCTGATCCATGAGTGATGTGTGGAGTTTACTCTTTCATTAGTATGTAGAAGTAGTGTAGTAGTGTTAGTGGTGAACGGGTAGAGTAGTGTTTGGTGTTTGTGTAGTTGTGTTAGTAGTATAGGAGTGGGTAGAGAGTAGTGTTTAGTGTGTGGGTGTTTTGCAGGTGCGTAGTGGTTGTGCTGGTGGTGTGTTGTAGTGTGTTTTTTATGCAGTTATTAAGTGTTAGTGGTAAGTGTATGTTTTGTCCAAGACAAGTGAAAGGTGTGGGAGAGAAAGGTATAAGATTGATAAGTTTTGCATCTGTTTTCTTAGATCTGTCTGTGAAAGTTGTCATTCGTACTTTTCGTTCCTTATCTGATGTGACGTGATGTATGAAAGAAGATGAGAAACAGTGGATCTCCTGTGTTATCCCTCCCTTTTATCCCTTTATTTATTTTATTAGTTTCTCCGTTTATTTATTCTTTCTAGTGATATAAGTTAAATTTGTATTAAAGTATATAGTATAAGTGATGTACTCTTGTGTATTGTATTAACTCTTGTGTAGTGAAGTAATATAGTGTAGTGGTGCAGTATAGAGACGTGTCCCCTAACATAGCAACCTACTCGTATATACCCCTTCAGGTTCAGTTTCGTGAAGGTGCACCTTTTAGTAAATTGTCCAATTATTGTATATAGAATGGTTGCCTGTAATAAGGGGTAAAGTGTAATAAACAAATGTGGGCACCACAAATGATTAAAGTTAAATTGTTTTCGTAAACTGTATATATTAATAAGTATCATAGAATACTTAATAACTAAGTAACTTTTAGTTTCCCACTTCATATTTCCCATTTTGAACAACAAGAGAACATCGGTGAGTTGAACTGTGTTTGTTGTAGTTTTGTTACCACTGTATTTTTCTCAGTGGTAGCAGAGCGTAGTTACGCTTCTGCTCTGGTTGTGTTGTGTGTGAAGGAAGTGGTGTAACGAGGCAGTAGTAGTGAGTTTCTTGTTGGTTGGTTTAGTTTGGGTTGTGTGTCGTAGTGAACCAATGGAAGAGCACGGTGATGGTGGTAGTGGCAGTGGTGTTGATAGGTATGACATGGTATGTGGGTACCTTAATATGAAACGTAAGAACAATGAATCAATGAGAGAGTATGTGAATAGGTATGAAATGACAGAGAGAAAGTGTTGGTTTGGTAAAGTGTTTTTGAGTGAAGTAATGAAATGTGTACATTTACTTGAGGGAGCAAATATGGGTGAGAATCAAAGGCAAATTGTGTTGGAGTTTTGTGGCAAGGATAAGTGGGTGTTCCGTACTGTTAGGGATGCTCTGAAAAGTGTATATGAAGGAGAGATCAGAAAGAACAGGAGTGACGTGGCTGAGTGCGATGAGGGTGGTTGGTATTCAAGTAAAAGTGTGTTTGGGTCCAGAAGTGAAGAGTGTGTTAAAGGTCAATTGTTGAATGTGAAAGACAAGGATGGTGTAGTAAGTGAATGTCATATTTGTAGGTCGAAATTTCATTATGCGTACAAATGTCCATCAAGAGGTAGAGTTAGAGGTGTTTATGGTGGTGATGGTAGGGGAAGAGGTTATGGTAGTGTTGTTGGTGTCAGTAGAGGTAGAGGTAGAGTGGTAGAAAATGTAGAAAGTAGTGCTATAGTTGTTAGTAATTATGTAGTTGATGATAAAAATATTTTTTATAGTGAAGAGAGTAGATGGATGAGAAAGAGATGTGAATTGTGTAGATCGGATGAACACTCGTGGAGAAATTGTGATATGTATGGAGATTATAGTGAGTTGTTGTGTGTTACAGAGAAGGGAGTTACAAGTGGTGTGAATAATGTAGTAAGTAGTAGTGAAGAAAAAAGTGAGAACAAGAGTATGGGAGAAAGTGGTGAAAAAGTGGTAGTTCCGGTAAGGGTGTGGACAAGTGATGTTAAAGATGAGAAGAGTGTGGTAAGTAAAGAAGATGTGAAAGTGAAAGAAGATGTAGTAGTAGAAAATGTAGTAGTAAAAGATGTAGTAGAAGTAGAGGGAAATAACAAAGTGAGTGAGGTAGTAGTAGAAGATGTAGTAGGAGAAGTAGAAGTAGAGGTAAATGTAGTGGTAAAAGATGAAGTAGAAGTAGAGGTAAATAACAAAGTGAGTGAGGTAGTAGTAGAAGATGGAGTAGGAGAAGTAGAAGTAGAGGTAAATAACGAAGTGAGTGAGGTTGGTGGAATGGTGAAATGTAGTGTAGTAGAAGAAAGTAAGTGTCGTGAAGTGGAAGTAAGTGATGATGTTGGGGAGGTTAAGTGTCATATTGTTGTTGGAACAGTGACGTGTAGTGAAGTAGAAGAAAGTAAGTGTAATGAAGTAGAAAGTGAAGTGAGTGTTGCAGATGAGGATGTGAAGTGTAGTGATTCAGTAGTGAAACAGTGTACAGATGTAAGTGTAGAAAAGGGGGGTAGGAGAGAAAAAGGAAAGAAAGGAAAGAAGGGGAAGAAAGGTAAGCGTAGTGCTAAAGTAAAAAATGTAAATGAAGAATGGGTGAGACGTAAAGAAGGTGAGCTTTATATGGAGTGGTTGTGTAGAGTTTTTGAGCATTTTTCTAGTTATGAAAGTGAAGGGGTAGTGTTAGAAATGTTGTTGTTGAAGTATTGGTATTATAGGGATTCAGAGGTGTCTGATCCTGAGTGATGTAGTGAGTTAGTTTTAGTGTCTGTATGTAGAAGTAGTGTAGTAGTGTTAGTGGTGACGGGTAGAGTAGTGTTTGTGTTTGTGTAGTTGTGTAGTAGTAATAGTGGTAGTGGGTAGAGAGTAGTGTTTAGTGTGTGGGTGTTTTGCAGGTGCGTAGTGGTTGTGCTGGTGGTGTGTTGTAGTGTGTTTTTTATGCAGTATTAAGTGTTAGTGGTAAGTGTATGTTTTGTCCAAGACAAGTGAAAGGTGTGGGAGAGAAAGGTATAAGATTGATAAGTTTTGCATCTGTTTTCTTAGATCTGTCTGTGAAAGTTGTCATTCGTACTTTTCGTTCCTTATCTGATGTGACGTGATGTATGAAAGAAGATGAGAAACAGTGGATCTCCTGTGTTATCCCTCCCTTTTATCCCTTTATTTATTTTATTAGTTTCTCCGTTTATTTATTCTTTCTAGTGATATAAGTTAAATTGTATTAAAGTATTATAGTATAAGTGAGGTACTCTTGTGATATGTATTAACTCTTGTGTAGTGAAGTAATATAGTGTAGTGGTGCAGTATAGAGACGTGTCCCCTAACATAGCAACCTACTCGTATATACCCCTTCAGGTTCAGTTTCGTGAAGGTGCACCTTTTAGTAAATTGTCCAATTATTGTATATAGAATGGT
>JABUQX010022845.1:10000-12500 GCA_015478945.1 Trachelipus rathkii
TTTAGAGCCGTCAGTAAACACTGGAATAAATCCAACTTGAACTGCGGAATGAAACAAAAATGATTCCTTTAACAGGGCAAAGGGGTGGCTAGATTTAGAGAGAGAGAGAGACGTCAGGACCAGGAAAATGATGGGATCAGGGAATAGCCAAGATGTATACCTTTCATCATATGAGAACGGCAGCACCTTTTGCAAAAAGATGTTGAGAAAGTTAAGGATGTCATAAACTGTTTGCAAATGGCCAGTAAGGAGGATTCTGAGATATCTCTTGCAGAATCGGTGTTAGAGCAGACGATATTGGGGTTTGAAAGCGAAGATAACTTGTGCATATGATGTATCCCTTTCGAATAGAGAGTGGCATCACATCGGATTCAACTTCAAGGCTCACCCGGAGGGACGATTGGAAGGCTCCAGTGGAGATACGAATCACCTCGTTTTGGATAGGATGTAACAGGTGAAATAGAGTTGGGAGGTCTAACCGTATATTACGCAGCTATGGTGCAGCTTCGATCGGATTAGGGCGATGCTGAGACGTAAAAGGGACTTTCGATCAGCACCCCAAGATTTTGAGGCGAGATGACGTAATAGATCAAGCACGCGATGACAAGTCGTTTTCAGGAGTTTAATGTGCGAGGCGTATGGTAGGTAGTTATCTAGAATGAGTACTAGAAATTTGATGTGAAGTTACAGAAATGGACGAACCATATAAGGTTAGGCTTGCGGGAGGAAGGTGGCAGGTTCTTCGACTCCCTTTATTCCTAAAAAGTCTTGCTGAGGTTTTTGTGGGTGAGAAATAGAAGCCATGGGAAGTACCTCATTGTGAAATATTCTCAATAGCTAGTTGAAGTTGCCTTTCGAGAAATGGCAGCCTGACCCCCGCAATATAGAACGCCAGGTCATAAACATTGAAAGAAAAATTGACCGTTGCTGGGATAGAAATAATGATGTCATTGAATCCGAGTGCAAATAATAATACACTTAAAACACTGCCCTGCGGAACTCCTTCATCCAGAGTAAAGTTGCGTAATAGAACAGAAGATCACCAAACCTGGATAGATCTGTCTGACAGAAGGCATTTAATAAAGAGAGGGAGCTGTCCTGGGAACCAAGCGAGTGGAGTTTAAAGAGAACCCCAGTTCTCCACGTTGTCATAAGCTTTTTCAAGGTAAAAAAAGACACCAAAAACCATCCCACCAGTTAAGAAGGCTTCCCGGATGTCATGATCCAGTCTTAACAAGGAATCCATGGTCGAACGATTTTCGTGGAAGCCAAACTGGAAGTTTGAAAAAGCTTGGAGATTCTCCAGAACAGGGAAAAAGCGTCCCGAAGCCATTTTCTCCATTAATTTGCAAGTATGGCAGGTCAGCAAAATTGGTCTTTGGTTATCCGCCAACTTTGGGTCTTTCTCAGGTTTGGGAATAGGGATTACAAAAGCTATAGTCCAAATACATGAGAAAGAGGATTATATCCAGATTCTGTTATACGGATCCAGCGAGAATGCTGATGCAGAGGGGTGAATATGCCAGCAGTTCTCTGCCGAGGGTGTTGTATTGGGTTGCAACAGCCTGTAGCTTCTTCGAGAAGAAGGCAAGAGGAAACCAAGCATCATTCAGATGTTGTTACAGGACACATCCGACCTCGAAATCGGAGGCATCAACCTGAACGCGAACTGTGCAGAGTCCTGTGAGTTGACAAGGAGAGTGGCGCTCGCGAGTGTGTCTTTTGCATAAGTGAAAGCAATACTACCTTCTTCCGTCCACTCTACCTTGACCGAGACATCTCTTTTCTTCGGGCGGAGGAGTCCTGTGAGAGGCTGAACGAGAGCAGCTGCTGCAGGTAGAAAGCGATGGTAGTAGTTCAGCATCCCGAGGAAATGCTTCAGTTGCTTCTGTATCTCGGGTAAAGGAAAAGCACGAATGGCGGCAACACGCTCCTGGATGGGAAGCGAACACCTTCAGAAAAAACTGCGTGTCCAAGAAACGTGAGAGAGGGCACATCAAAAAGAAACTTCTCCGGGCTGATGCGGATACCGTATTCGTCTAGTCTGGAGAAGACAGCAGAAAGGTGCTCCTTGTGTTCCTCTTCGGAGTTGGAAGCTATAAGCAGGTCGTCGATGTAGGCCCAACAGAAAAGTAGCCCTCACAAGACAGTGTCAATGAAACCCTGGAAAGTTTGAGCAGCATTCCCTAAACCGAAAGGGGTTCTCAAGAACTCAAAAACTTTGAAAGGTGTAATCACAGCAGTCTTGTGAACGTCCTTTGGTGCTACAGGTATTTGGTGATAGGCGCGGACCATATCGATTTTGGAAAATATTGTAGCACCACTGAGGTGGGACGTGAAAGACTGGATGTGAGGGACGGGATAGCGATCTGGGACAGTGATCGCGTTGAGAGCCCTAAAATCTCCACAGGGGCGCCAGTCCCCAGGGGTAGCTTTAGGGACAAGGTGTAAGGGTGCAGCCCAACTGCTCTTGGAAGGTCGAACGATTCCCAGCTCAAGC
>JABUQX010022845.1:30000-35000 GCA_015478945.1 Trachelipus rathkii
TTTCTACGAAAGGCACTTCAACTGCTTATTGAGATATTTCACAATGAGGTACTTCCCATGGCTTCTATTTCTCACCCACAAAAACCTCAGCAAGACTTTTTAGGAATAAAGGGAGTCGAAGAACCTGCCACCTTCCTCCCGCAAGCCTAACCTTATATGGTTCGTCCATTTCTGTAACTTCACATCAAATTTCTAGTACTCATTCTAGATAACTACCTACCATACGCCTCGCACATTAAACTCCTGAAAACGACTTGTCATCGCGTGCTTGATCTATTACGTCATCTCGCCTCAAAATCTTGGGGTGCTGATCGGAAATTCTTTATGTCTCTACATCGCCCTAAATCGATCGAAGCTGCACATAGCTGCGTAATATACGGTTAGACTCCACTCTATTCACCTGTTACATCCTATCAAAACTGGTGATTCGTATTCCACTGGAGCTTCCAGATCGTCCCTCGGGTGAGCCTTGAAGTTGATCCGATGGTGATGCACTCTCTATTCGAAAGGATAATCATTATCACAAGTTATCTCCGCTTTTCAAACCATCATCGGTCTGTCTAACACCGATTCTGCAAAGAGATACCTCAGAATCTCCCTTACTGGCCTTGCAAACAGTTTATGACATCCTTAACTTTCTCAGAACATCTTTTTTTGCAAAAGGGCTTGCCGTTCTCATAGATGAAAGGTAATACATCTTGGCTATTCCTGATCCCATCATTTTCCTGGTCTGACGTCTCTCTCTCTCTAATCTAGCCACCCCTTTTTGCCCTGTTAAAGGAATCATTTTTGTTTCACTCTGCAGTTTGTGGGGGTTGGATTTTATTCCAGTGTTTAACTGACGGCTCTTAAACAGGGGACAGTGTGGGTGATTTGCCGTCTTTCCTGGACTGCAACCCTCCCATACCTCCCCTTATGCTTCAAGTTTTTACCAGAATTAATGGTTATATGATTGCCTTTTCTCCAATTCTATTCCTTAACCAAGACACTCTGTCATTTATTCAGATTCGTGAGCGCCTCCAAGCGCTTAAAGCTCCCTATTCTAAAAACACAATGATATCCGCTGTACATCAAATTCTCCGGCTGCTCCACTATCGTAAGAAACAAATCATATGTTGGACCCCCCCCCCTCCTTCTAACGTAGGGTAATGGCAACGAAATCGATGAAGAGAGCCAAATGGCGCCTCTTCTTTTTTCGGAGCTGTTCTACGGTACCTACCGGATGGCCATTCGACAAGGTTACTCAAAACAACTGATTGTTATCCTGACCCTCCGACAAGGCTTTCGGTTTTATTGGCGAGTGCTGGATGAGTGATCAGTGAGGGGTGAAACTAAGAATATAACTGAAATTTCTTAAACATCTGATTTTGTTATGTCATATTAGTATTTATAATATAAGGGCATCTTTTATTAAGCTTTTTTTATTTTTAACCGAATATTCATTTCGCTATCCAAATTTTCTTTGAAATTCAAAATATGTATAAATGAATTTATTTATTATAATTGTTATTATTATTCAACTAGTTGTGGCGGCTTCTCGTGGGCGTGGTTGGATCATGTACAAAATCTATATATATATATATATAATATATATATATATATTAATATTAATATATTAAATATATATATATATATTTATATATATATAATATTATATATATATATTTATATATATAATATATATATATAATATATATAAATATATATAATATGTATATGTAATATAATATTATTATATATTAATATATATATATATATATATATATATAATATATATATATATTATAATAATATATATATACAGTGGTGGATCATTAATATATATATATATAATATATATATATATATATATATATATATATGGTAGAGAGAGAGAATTTTGAATCTGAAATCTGGAATATAAACACTAATTGACATTAAATGGCTTGTTCAAATACCTTTTTTGAGATTCTTTTGTTTTTACTACTCTTACATGTGCAGTCTTTGTTAATACTTTGTTAGATCTCTATCAGGTTTGGTTGGTCAGGGTTGTAAAATTTAAGACTACCATAATAATATAACAGTTTTTTATATGTATTAAGACTACATAATAATATAAAACTGTAAAAATCTGTTTTTTTTTGTTTTTTTGGTTTGAAATTTTGTACTTTAGTGACTGACACATTTGGTGTGACATCAGAATCTTAAAACATTAAAACAATTTTTTTTTAATTAAAGGAGAATGTCACAGTTTAAGGCACCCTTAGATTTCCTCTCTCTCTCTCTCTCTCTCTCTCTCTCTCTCTCTATATATATATAAATTATATATATATATATATATATATATTTAGAAATAATATATAATTATAATATATATATATATATATATATTATATATATATATTAGAATACAATAATGTTTTTAAAAATTTATTAGAAACCTCTTAATAAATATAAGAAATTAAGCTGAGAGTACAAAAAAAATGATACAATAAAACAATTGCTAAGTAAATAATTTGTCGGAAGTGCAAATATTGCCATAATGGAAACATGAAGCCTAAAATCTAGTTGTATTTTTTTTCGCTATAACAGAATATGGAATAACCCATCTTCCAACAAATACGATACAAAAGATTTGGGACCGACTGATTTGAAGACAATGAGTTAGTTTGCCGTTGACATTGCTACTTATCAAAGTTTATCGACAGGGTTAAGTTCCTGTAGTCGAGCGGGGTCAAATTGAATCATCGTAAAACTTGAGTAGATAAAGTAAATGTCCAAATTCCGTCATCACTTGGTAAATCTCATTCTCACCGTGAGTGCAAGTATTTAATCAATCTGTTTACACCATAATAAAGCACAATTTTTGTACCCTAGTCGATGTTCAGAACTCACATAAAATTGCCCTTTAAAGCTTACAAGGCCTTATATATTAGGTTGCCGGTGTACTGGTACACTACATTAAACAAAAATTTTCCTTGGATAAAAACGTCACTGTTTAATCTTGACCTACTTCTCCTCTTGTTAAGTTCACTTGAAATAGTTGAAGATTTCGTGATAGATCAGATGAGTCCTTTCCTCATCATTATTTGTATTTAAATATATATTCATTTCTTCTGATCTTTCACTACGATCTTTCAAGGTTTTGCAACTCCTTGGTTATTCGAAAACTGATAGTAGTGTTTATCTCTGCTATCAATAAAACGTTACAGAATCCTTGTCATATGTGAAAGGTGAATCAAAAGCTGTCTAATATTCAGATCCAAGTTTAGCGTTCAGGTCATGATACCCAGCTATGAAAAAATTGATTCTTCAACCCTCTGCTCCAGGCGTTTTGCGTTGTATAGCTGAAAGTTTAATTAATTCATTTAATGTGATATTATTTGAAATATATAAATAGTTTAATAAAGTTATATTTTAATACTAGCTTAAGTACCAATTGTAAGGAAGTCATCAACCCAACTGTCGCTCAATAATCCATCCTGACCCATAATATTACATAATTAAATATGCTGGTCTTCGTATCTATGTCAAAAAAATCTGGAAGCAACAATAATAAATGAATAATAATAATAATAATAAAAATAAGTAAGACTAATGATAAGAATAATACTTGAATAAATTATACTATATACTATCGGAGATCTGAGATATTGTGAAATATAAAAATTAAAAAATAATATTAAAAGATAATTTTTGCAGACGCAAAGAGTAAATTAATGATAGAGAAATTCAAATATATATATATAATATATATATATATATTATATATATATAATTATTATAATATATATATATATATAATATATTATATATATATATATATATATATATATATATATATATATATATATATATATATAATATATTATATATATATTTATATATTATATTTTATATATTATATATTTATTATATATATATATATAATTATATATATATATATATATATATTAATATATATAATTAATAAATAATATAAATATATATATATATATATACAATATATATATATACTATATGGGAAAGACAAAGGGCATCAAAACGCTAAAAAGTATTCCTATTAGACATAAGATATAAACATATTCTGCACTCCGATTGAAAATGACTCGTTCCTTCGCTCACTTTAAGACTTCCTACCTAAAACAGGACGGGGTCCTAGGTTTGAGTAAAAAAGTTTGAAGAAAAAGTGTAGTGTGTGGGTAAAGAGGAGTTGAAAGTAAATGTGATAAGAGTAAGGAGACTCTCTGTGTGAAATCATGTTGGATGTATGTGCAAACAGGAACAAGTTCGAGCTTAAAATAATTGTTAATAGACAGAGTGTAGAGGAAGTTGGAGACGATGAAAGTGCTTGTCGCAGTTAAAATATAGGGCTATCTATAGACATACAAAGTATGTTGTTAGGTATTATTGCACATTAACGAAAACTACGGTCGCATAGTTGTAGATTTTAAAGGAGTGCAGTTCTTCTCAGATATATAATTATTAAATCTACGTGAGCGTTTGTGTGAGAAAATTTTGTAAAATAACGGGGAAATGAGAGAATTGGGGCAGCCCTGTGTGGATGTGACGAAATGCGCGATTGAGAATAACTGAGATTGTAATATCGGTGAGTTGCCACAATCGGAGGATGAATGAATGTTAGTTTTGCGCGTAAGAGGGTGTCAAGCGGTGAGTTCTTGAGAAGCTGACCGGGTAGGAAGACCAAAGACAATTTAAATCTGAGTCCAGTAAGAGAGTTTTGGATAGTTGGAATCTGAATTTAGCACAAGTGAGATGAATGATCCTCTTGTAAAGGGTCATGGCTGTTGACATGGCCCAAGGATTAAACCCTTGAACGAGATGCCACAGTGTGAGAACGTCGAGTTAATTTTATCCGTGATGGTAACTGCTTAGGGGTATGAGGGAAGGGTGTGGGGAATGGGGACTTTCTCTTCGACTCAGGTTATCGTCTTCTACTTAACCATTTGTTTTCTGTGCATATTTTTAGCACCCCCCCGTCTGGGAACCAGATGATTATA